>OX235279.1:12721769-12761273 GCA_944472155.2 Trichobilharzia szidati
TTTGTGATATGTACAGCGGCGGAAAAAGGGAAACAAACCAGAACTTTCATGCAACCGGTTCCCTTTATTAGTTTGAAGAGAACCAGAACTTACAATTTCATCACTTTTCAGTCTTCCTGCCAGATCACTATGGTCATTGACTTTGATACAGTCTGACTTGACGCGTTTTCTGGGATTTCCCGGTATAATCCAGTCTGCGCCGAAGTCTTTCGGCTTTCGTCTCCGCTTCCTCTTCTCTTCACTATTTGACAGGCCCACCTATACGGAGAAATAGCAATCACAATCAAAGAAAGCACAAACACATACATCACACAAGGGAATTCACGTGTAAATATAATTATTTAGAGAATGATTATTTTATTATTTTTGTTAGTACTCCGTCTCTAATTACATGTCATCTTTTTAAAATAATTTTATTCTAATTGCCACTTCAGTTTTACTTAGAAGTTATCATTGTGGAAAGCGGTTTGCTTTCTTTAAGAATCTGTTATGTAATAAACCTGTGCATACGCTTATTTCTTACTTATTCGGGATTTTTCCAAAATTATGCATTACGTAATCCATGTGTTGCAAGTATTTCTACATTTAAAAAGTATGCATTAATTTACTTCGTTAATTATCACCCCATTGACACGTCGATACTGCCTAGTGATTGTTAACAAACATACCAGTGCCGCTTGATTGGTAAATTGTTGTGTATTGTAATAAAGATGCTATATATACATATATTAGAGTACAGCCAGACATCAGTATCTAATTGAACGGTAATTATTTCTTTGCTCAATGCTTCTGCTTTCCAAACATAGAATTTGGTAGAGTCCAGTCAGGCTCGTATATGTCATTGATTATCCAAATATACAAGAAGGAAGACAAGTATTACTGTGATAATCACACGGTGATTAACGTGACTAATATGGTGGCATCTAAAGTTCTAGGCTCAATAATAATGCCTCCAATACTAAGTGGTGCTCTGGAGGCACAAACACGAGAGAATCAGGGTGGGTTTAGACCAGGAAGAGGGTGTATTGATCATATCTTCACCCTCAGACAGATTCTGGAACAGAACATAGGCATACTTACTGTCAGTGTCCAACAGTGGGCATATTTCTTTACCTGAAATAAGCATTCGAATCCGTTGACCAAGATGTACCATGCCGATGTTTGGCTGTGAAGGAAATACTGAGAAAATACGCCGCACTGATCTAGGCACTCATTCTACTCGAATTCATGCAGTCAGCCAGGTAACAGCCTATGGAGATTTGTCATCTGATAACTGTGGCCAACAAATACCCTGATGACACTGTTCAGTTGACCAGCCCGATCTACATGAGGAGGGACTTTGAAACCTGAATCTAGTGGCTAGAAGTCGGGTGCTTAAGTCACTAAGTCACATCTTCCCGAAGGAGATAAAACCATTTCACATCAGAGTATGAAATCTGATGTGGAATAAAGAATTAAGCGATAGGAGAAATACAACTTCCACAAAATATGCTCAGCAATAAGAGAAATATATTCAACTCACATTTGTCCTTAGGACCTCAGAATCACAATGTGGGGATACCAATGGATCAACATGATTGCTGGGTAGAAGCTTTTGAAATCTCAAGTTTTTCACCTCCGTCTCATTGATGCACACTTGACGTCTTCGTAAGCTAGTGAAAATGTTTAATGATAATATACACATCAGAATTATAATTCACGATTACATCATCGGCTGAAAATCATGCCAAAATTGTATAATAAAACAAAGTGAGGAAAACACGAGAGAAATACATTCATATTCTAATTTATAATGTCCTTCAGGACAGTTCTGTCTAGGGGGACGACAATTCTTCAGCAGTACACATCCATAACCCCAACGGGGACTGACTGCATGCACAACCTTCAGACTACGAGGCCAGCTCGTCGGTCAGACCATTCGGTCACTGACTAGGCAAGGAATCCAATGGTCCATGAATTCTAACTTCTTCTGTTTATTCACTATTTTTTCAACCAACTGATCGATCTCAATCCGTCATCCAAATTGACACCAATCAAATCTTCACAAATTAACACTTCACTCCACAATCCGCTCCGTCCTTCTTTATGGCTGGCTGGCTCTGAGACATGGCCATTGAAAGTGGAAGACATGGACAGGTTGCCTAGCTCTGTCTTTGATCATAGGTGTCTGAGTTCTGTCTCCCATGTTAAGTGGCATAACAACGTGAGCAATATTGAGGCTAGCCGTTGATTATTAATTAGGTGAGGAGGGGAAATCAATTGGTGACGTGGTGTGAAGTTACATCAATTGATGTGGTTGGGACATGTGTTGCTCGCATGCATCCCTAGCCACAACAGTTAGTTTAAGCCAGCCAGTCGTGTAGGAAGGTACATACTTCCCGGTTTGAGTCCTCAAGATAGTAAAAACCAATGGCTGGAGACAATCGCTAGCATGGCTTAAAATCGTTCCCGATGGCGCAGATGCATTTACTCCTTGTGATTCATAATATCCTATAAAAATCTATTGTTCTTTCATATTACCATTCTTCTTCCCTCACACTCCTGTTTATTATCACTCCTTAATCTCTTGTCTTGCTTTGTGTGTGATACATGGAGTGTGGCAACTCGAACGACTGCACATCTGTGCAAAGGAGTTCTACGTTCAAACCAGTCGGTCAGTCAGTCAGTCAGTCAGTCGACACTTCGAAGTGAAAATTAACAATTTGACAGGAGCAAGAGAATCTTCAGAGCAGCAGAATATTTTATTTATTTCACCTGTACACTCATTGGTCGAGTATGCCCAATCACATGCAATAATATCATGTCATCGTAAAATATCACGCACATGTTAATCAATCAGTAGTGCATTGATGTCTACAAAAGTCAGTCAATGAAATCTTCACAATTTGAACCCCACCTAGGAACTCAGACACAATACACAATTGCACCAAAACAAGAGTGTCTATACACCCACACACCGAACCAGTGGCAGTACTTTATCCGATCCAAGGTAGTCATTATATCACAGTGTTGGCGTCAAATAATGGTAACATGAAAGATATTTATCTATCAATGGGGAAGGCAAACAAAATAATCTCACCGATAAACTTCATTTGTAGTACGGCAGAAAATCTCATATGGACTGTCAGGATCACTCAGGTGAGCCCGGATAACACAATTACCCCAATACACATCATCATTCTCTATTTGAGCACTAACCTAGTGTACGAAGTAAAAAGGGACAAAAACAGAGAAAGATAAAAAGTTGTCATGTGAAAATAACCCCTTCGTAAGTAAACAAGTACAAGCGGCAAAAACAGATCAGACCACATATCAAAGTCAGTGGCAACTACTTTGAGGCTTGTAAAAACACGACTCCCTTACAATTTCTCAACAATAATCTGCAACTGTGAATTCAACAAAAAATGCAAGGAAGCTTGAAAAATACCCGCCTACAACGTGACATGTATACAAGTAGATTTACAACTAGGTGGAATGCACAGTCAGTCAGTAAGTCAGCTGTATGGGGCCAGGTATGAATCATGAATGAATACAAATTATCAAAAGAATAAAAGGAACACTACAAATTGACGATTCCATGTAGACGACGAAATGGAGGGAACACGCGCTGCCTCAGACTTCAGTTCATTGCAACTTCATCATATTCATCCTTCCATTATGTGGTAGTGGTGCATGACGAGTATAATAATCCTCTTATGCATATAATCAAACAGTGCTTACGTGAAGACCACATGTGTGTGTTTGTGAAATGGAAACCGCAACCTCACCTACCCAACTACTAATGCAACCTGCTGGTAATGAAGAGAATAGTATCACTAATACCACCTGTCAAGCAGCCACTACACCGATTAACAACTGAAAAACGTGTCTGAAACGCTGATCAAACCACTATCATCGAAGTAGCCACGCTGATCTAAAGGGTTAGTCATAGTTACTCTCAACCTAAGTCCTCTATATAAAGCTGTCATCCACCCGAATTACAAAGCGGAGGCCCAGAAAGGAATTCCAACTACTCAAGAGCTATTAACCACCAAACCAAGACAACTCATCGCCTGCATCACTTGCTACATGGGAAAAGCAAATGTGGTAGAATACATAGATACTATGAAGAGTATTCTAAGCACCTAGCGCAGACATTTTAGTATATTCGGTATGTGATTCGTCTCTGAGAAATTTAAGATAACCAAAGTTGCAGGACTGGTCTCCACCAATCGGGGGCTAACGATATTTTATCACACAAATACCCGTTCACACTGAGTCGTATTGGCCGGAGCAACATAACTAGCGATTGTGAGGTTAGGCATGGAGGATTACGTAAGGGAGCGAAAACCAATTGATGACGAAGCTACATTGATCGAGATGGATAGGCGTATCATCATGCTGCCAAGTCATCGCCTTCATAGTCCGACAACATCAGTTGAAATGGGATTACGCGTTAGAAAACAGTTTGGCATGGTCAAATCAAACCGATGCATCAATCCATGAAGACGACTTCAACTATTAGCTTGAGTCAGGCAGTATGATGCAGATTGTCAGGCAGAGGTCCTGCTAACTCCCTCTGCACAAAGATCATTAAGTCGAAAATTCAGTCAGTCACCAGTGATAACGCTCTTATTATTTATCTGCTTCAATCAAGTCATTCTTAACAACCGCTATACTGCTTGCTCCTGTCAAATTTTCAAATGTAACACCACTGTAGGACGGAGAGTGCAATAAAACTCATTCATCTCAATGTATTGCCCGTTTGAAAAGAAATCTCTGTATGTTTCTGGGACATGTTCAAAGCAGTTGGTGGCCAAAAAGTCAAATGTACTGCATGTTTTATGCTAACTTCTTCAGGCATAAAAGTGCAGATGACAAATGCGCCATCAATACTCTTTACTCTCTATTTTTACTCAAACTTTTCTCTTGTTGCTTTCAACAACACGCAACTTAACAAGATATCTTTCTTCATTTGCTTCAAGTCAATTTCGATTTCTCCGTTGATTGGATATACATTTCATCCTACTTCGGACTACTCACCAGCCAGATACACCTGAAATTCCCAGTGAGTGATGATGACCCAATTAGAAGTCGAACACATTACCACTAGACTAGAAACAAATAATAACTAATTCCCCCATTGCACAAGAGGTGGCGGCTGTTCTGACTACCAAAGTCGTCTAGCGAATGACGCTTTGGTGTTTCAAACGATGGGTGCTGGCTTCGTGTCTCACCGGGAACACCACCACCACCACCACTCACTGGGGAATGCAGATACATCCAGATGAATAATTCCAAATAGGACGACCAAATGTGCATCCCAGTGGATTCCACCGAATCAATTTAACACAGGATTTTCTACACCTATAGTTTCAATGAATACAAAACCATTTCCTCTGAAGATATAAAATCAGTAAGTTTATGATGAAATCAATTAACACTGAGAAAATTTGGTTCTACGATATGTAAAATTGCAAATCTTTGTCACTGAAAGTCACTGAACATATTAAGACGGGTCCGTCCATATGAGGAAATTAAGATAAGACAATGAATAAGGTTAAGAAATCTACAGCGGAATTAATACGCAGAATGAAGCCGTCACTAGGTGAGTCTAAATGGTTTAATTTAATGCCTAAAACTAATAATGCTAGTAGAATATATGGTACTATTGAAATACACAAGCCAGGTGACCCCATACGACCAATAGTAGATTTCAGGAATACCCCTACTTATGAATTATCAAAACACTGAGCTCTGATATTATGCCCCATTAGAAATCGTTCAAACTCTAGACTAACTAACTAATTCATATGAGATGAAAAGTAAACTAAGTGATATTCAACTATAGAATGATAAGACAATGGTTAGTTTCGATATAACTAGTCTTTATACTAATATATCAATCAATATGCCCGCCTTAGAAGCAGTTAAAAAAGAACTAACTGCAGATCCTGAACTCACTCACTCATAGGACAAAGCTGCCCATTGAAGAAATTATTTTAGCAATTCAGTTATGCCTCACATCTACTATCTTTAAATTTCAAGGCAAAATATATAGACAAACAGAAGGTGTAGCAATGGGATGCATCACCAATATCCCTTGTCATAGCAGATATATTTTTGGACAGTTGGGAAAATATGGCTCTTAATACATTCACCTAATCCTACTCCAAAAATATGGTGGAGATATGTGGATGACACTTTCACACACAGTGTTAAAAACACAACATATCTCTCTCTAGCTTCTTGACACATATAAACTCACTAGTAGAGGGAATAAAATTCACATTTGAATCGCAAAATAAACAAGGAGAATTAGCTGTGATGTTAGAGTGTAAAATAAAACGAATAGAAGAACGTAAACTGCACACTAGTGTTTATAAAACACCAACGCATTATGGTAATAGATATTTAGACTTTAATTCATCTCATCCGTAGTTATCTCTTAAGGCAGGCTTAGTTAAGTTAGGCGTCTAACAAACCGAGCAGTAGCACTAAGTAGTACAAGAAAAGATCTAAATGATGAAATAAAACAGACAGAAGAAGAAGAAGTAGCGTTGGTGTCAAATAACTAACTATCCTATGAAATTCATTAGGAAGATCAGGAAAAGTGAAAAGCAAAATAAAAATAGTAGGGAAACTAATAATGATAACATAAATAAGAGAGAATATAAGGCATCTACACTTCTACCATGTAAGGAGGGGACATCTCAGACATTCCCTACGTAGGATTCTCAATAGAGCAGGAATTAGAGTGATGGCATTCAAACCTACAAACTCACTCAGCTAGGACAAGCTCTGTAGGTTAAAGGACCCTGTCGGTTGACCCTATTAGACAAAATAATATAATTTACAAAATACTCTGCAATGACTGTGAGTTAGGTCAACTACATAAGTCAAACAAGTAGATTGGGGGTAATCAGATTGTCGGAACATAAGAATTTAGCTAAGGGAAGAAAGGTTGACCCCATCCGAGAAGACAAGTAATTTAGGAAAAAGCTCAGTACTACATTGCACTGCATGCATTAACACAACCATACAATGGCATGGTGTGAGAGGGTTAGAATTCTAAAAAGTAATCTAGGTAAGTGGAGAGAGAGATTGATTACTGAATCCTGCCTGGTTCATCCAGTCTACACCGAACACTTGCAATAGGGATGACTCATCACTCATACCGGAAATATGGAAAATACCACTACTACCAATCATCAAATCAAGCGATGAAAAATAATGCAATTATATAAATGAAGTTAGAAAGTTGTGTGTGAGTAGTGCCTTGATATTATTATGAGTAATAATGAAAATTGTGCTCGAAACGTGGTCATCAGTAAATATATAACACTGTACAACACTCTGAGACTTAATCAAAACAAATTTCACCCATAATGGGATTAAAATTGCAAAGTTATCGTCGCAGAGAGTTATGAATACTGGCAAAAAAAGAAATACGCAAAGTCATTTGGGGTGTATCTAATATATGCAGCACACATATTAATGAAAACAACAAAATAAAGCACAAAATATTTTGACACCCCTTACTTCAGCGCCAACAGGCAGCAAATACACCGGAATAATATCGGCTTCTTTGACAATTGCTCTTTGCCCGTCGTCGAAAACAATGCGACAGCTACAGAGAATAAGTAAAACAGGATAGAAATAACATAAATTCAAGTCTTTACAGAGGGAAAGTAATCCCAGAAGGCTGTAGCATTGAGAACTCCACAATGATTGTATAACCACTACCTAGTTTGAATCCAAGAATTTTCAAAGCTCTATCCACCCACCAAGAAGTACTCACTCGTGTGTGAGTGCCATCATGGGATTATGAGCAGTAGACTGTGCTCGAAATGCCATCAGTAAATAAATAAGTAATAGTGTATAACACATGGGGCTTTCATCAAATTAATTTACTCTAGCATGGAATTATACTCCTACCGCATTGCGAAAATTTTACTCTGTTCTATCTACCTACAACCTAACCTACAATCAAAGTCTACGATAAATTGGTATTATTTTTCTTTTTAACACGCCAATAGTATGATGTATAGTCAAGTTGTGCATGCATATATATATATGGCAGTCATCTATCTCTTTCTCAACTTCATCGACTTTGAAAAGGCCTTCGATAGCGCAGCATCGATCGAGAGGTGATTTGGCAACTACTTCGCTACTACCACGAGGTGCCGCCGACAATTATACATCTCATCCAACAGTTGTACGACAGTGTGGTATGCCAAGTAATCCACAACGGGAAACTTACGGAATCTTTCGAAGTAAAGACAGGAGTAAGACAAGGCTGGCTGCCCACTATCGCCAATGATTTTCCTGATTGCAGTAGATTGGATAATGCGACAGACAGCGGGCCAGGCAGCAAGGAAACAGGCATAAAATGGACCCACACAAAAAATTTGCAGGATCTGGACTTCGCCGTTGTGGTATATACGTCTGATTTCCCACAAACTGCTGGAAGA
Organism: Trichobilharzia szidati; assembly: GCA_944472155.2. Taxonomy (NCBI): domain Eukaryota; kingdom Metazoa; phylum Platyhelminthes; class Trematoda; order Strigeidida; family Schistosomatidae; genus Trichobilharzia; species Trichobilharzia szidati. The sequence goes on from OX235279.1 coordinate 12,730,223, forward strand.
GATATGCAAGTGAAAAGCAACAAGTTGGCAGAAGAAGCATCAAAGATAGGACTTCAGGTGAACATAGAGAAAACAGAGGTGATGAAAATTCCTGGGCGACACCACCAACAGCAACAACAACAACAGACAACAATCAGCCAGCATGAATGGGTGGAACCTGAAAGAAACAACCTCCTTTACCTACCGACCTGAGAAGCATCCTTTCAACTACAGCTGGCTGGAACTGACGAGGATATCAAAGCAAGGATCGGGAAAGAAAGGCAAGCTTTCGCTACTCTCAAGTCTGTGTGGAGGTCAACAGCACTACTCAGCATGAAAATGAAAATAAGATCCGGATTTTCAACTCCAATGTGAAGTCAGTCAGTGCTACTCACTATACGGATGGATCAGAGACTTGCACTGCGCGTCATAAAGAGCACCTCAAACGAACTACAGACCCTTATTAACAGCTGTCTTCGCTCAATACTCAAGTTCAGATGGCCAGAAAAGATCAGCAATAGGGACGTGTGGGAGCAAACCAACCAGGAACCGATTGTCCATACTCTGAGGAAACCATCAAGTGACATCACTAGACAAACCCTCAAGTGGAACCCGAAAGCGAAGCAACGAGTTCGTCGTCAGAGCGAGGGTGACTTGGAGGAGGTCATGTGAAGAGGAGATGATGAAAGCATGTGCGCAGACTTGCAGCAAGGTGAAGACTTTAGCAGAGAACCAAACACAACGGAGACGTTTGGCTGAAGCCCTATGTTCCTCTAAGAATTAAAGGAAACAATAATAAATAATAATAATAACAGTTATACATATATATGTATAGGTAAATGTCATGTTTATAGATAACTTCATTATGAATAGTAAATTATGTACAAACTGTTCGTGCTTCTCTCCTACTTTCATTTACAACCAGAATTGTATTCAGTGATTTGCACCAAACAATTAAATGAAGAATATTGACAAAAGAACTGGACAAATCGACTGTAGTATATGGGAGTATCATCCTACCACCGACTAATCAACATGATTCGTTCGGTAGCACCATTGTGGATAAGATTTTATTTCGATAAACTGTCACACAGTGTGCGTAGTGTTATACAGTGTTTCCCACAAAAAGCGGAAAAAGGGAAAAAAAGGACGACGCTCGTAGTAAACATTTACTTGTTATTTATCCTCTCTGACACTTTTTGTGTGTATGATGATACCAAACAGAATATCTGGTCAGTGTGCTTTGTGTGTGTGTGTGTGCATTTCCTCCCTTAAAATGGTAGTGATTCTGTGTCTTCAAACGTTGCAGGTATGAAATTCCCTTCCAAAGAAGTGTTTCTTTTGATTCTTCAAAGAGAGAAAGAGGCGAAATATAAATATGAGGATTTAAATCATTTTAAGTGTTTTTGATTTTCATTCATCTTCACATAAAGTGCATTGGGTTGTACTGAGTCTCACTAAGTGGCGGTGTATTAATTAAGATACTCCGTTTGCGCTTGCTTATGCTTATGAGGAGTGGTCATCTGAATTGAAGAAAACCAGTCAGTTATGCAAGTCAGGGATGACCACTGTCAACGCGTTTATCTACTTTTATTATTGATGAACTAATTAAGGCATTACTTTTTCACCAGGTTTAAATCTTGCCGTATGCCGTATGGTGAATACACTGACAAAATGCTGTCTTGAGAACTTTTTGAGCAGAAACCTTGATATTTCTAGTATTCAATTCGCCCATGTAGGACTTATCTGCATTAATTCCTAGTTTAGGCTCAGTGGCTGAATGTGTTCTTCAGTTTGTTTATTAAAAAAGAGTTGTGTAAGCCGCAATATAGACTAGTGGCAGCACTGTTTATGCGTCAACTTGAGTCAATTCTGGCTGGCGCAGATGTCATATATCTGCTTGTCTGTGAAAAGACGTGTATCGTTTTGAAATTCATTCTTTCCTACTTTACATTTGTAAGACAGACGCCCGCCCATTGAAGGTGAAGCATCAGCATTGGTTAGTCATATAATAATTGTTCCTAACAATATTTTCGACAGCATGAAATTCTCACCAACCTTACTTACTTCCAACTTCGTATTAGTTAGTTAGAATATTTGGGTGAAAATAATAATGGTGTCAGGAGTTGGAGTTGCCAAGCTGCACTTAGCTAGTGAGTTGTGCAAAGTTTAACGAAGATTGGACAGCTGAAGTTAGGTTAGGTGACAGGTGATTGGGCACCAACTCATGGAGTCTGACTGTTTGTTACCTTGGGTCACGTAAACAGGTATCTACCGTTTGACTGAGATGTCTCAGGAATTGATATAAGTATGAAACTTCGGCACTGTGGTGGTAGAGTAACTCCATTATGGATAGGATTTTATTTGCATAAATCACACAGTGGTGTTATACAGTAATATTAACTGATGACCACGTTTCAAGCACAAACTATTGCCACTCATAATTATATCAAGTTCTTGATAGTTGGGTACCATTTACATCAATCGAAGTGACTGTCGTCCTGTGTTTAGATCTCACTTCGATCTGGCTAGCAAGCACTACTACTGGTTGATGCCAGTGTTGTCCAACTATTCAATCATGTCAATTAACCAGTTAGACATACATACATACACACATACATACATACATACATACATACATACATACTACTTGAGAATGACAGTATATCGACTTGCGCGCATACTTCCGTGTAGACATTGATAACATCAAGTATAACAGCCTTAGTTAATTTTAAACATACAGAACGGCGGAAAAACATCTGGCAAATAAACCCCGCCAAGGAAATGGACATTAAAGTCATTTCATCAATTGGCGCTATACTAAATGCTTACCATGAGCTATTTTCTCTGGAGAATACTTTCCCGGCATAATAATATTCTCCGAATCTCCATTTTCCATAGACCCACAGTTCAGCTACAATCGAAAACAAACAACAACAACAAAAGAAGGAGTAAAATAGAGCAAAAACAGAATAAGCCATCAAATGCAGGATGAGATGACCGTTGTTTTTAGCAAACTCCAATCAAAGAGGATACTTAAAAAGCATAACTCTTTCAAAGACTAACCACTATCCAGGGGTAATTCACAGTGACATCACATCTCCGTCCTCTTATTTTAACCAACAACTGGAACTAATCACAGTCCATACGCTAATATCACTCTCCTTGAAAGATGAATGTTTCCTCTGGTGTCGTTAGAGTGTTTACAGAAGTTCGCAACTGGATTATGAGAAATACATGTCGGTATCAGTAACCGAAGTCATTACAATAACATATAAGTGTTATCTTTCTTTCCATAGCTGCTGCATTATTCCTACTATACATACATACACGCACATGCACAGCGCCAAATGTAACAGTGGGACTTGAGCACTGTAGTAGAATATGACTACACATTAGGTAAGTTCACCTAATGTAAGTGGATGACATAACAAGCAAACCTTACTGCCCATATCGCATATCAAGGTGTTCGGATAAAGATAACATACGATAATACATACACACAGTGTTCGCATATATAACTCGACAGAGTCATCTCTGTTCGTTTTTACTTGTCTATTTATAAGGAAACTAACTAGTCGAAAGGAACCAGCCAACAAACGACGAACTGTAAGAAACTGTGTCACCATTTGACTGCAGCTTATTAGCCTGGACTGTTACAACCACGCATGCATTTTGCCAAATATTACAACCCAACAGTGACCACATTCATTCAGACATCTAGCTGATGAAAATAAAGTTAAGTGGATTTTGATTACTGAAGCAGAGATCAAACACTCTATTGATTGGCTAGAGCAAATTAGACCCTGAAGAACATCGTGATAATGCTATTAAGTGCGTCATGTTTCAGTGATACATGCGTCCTACATGCTTTAAACTACTAATGACGCATAGAGATCACCATTTATTTGGCAGTTTTTATTTCTCATAGCCAGGTGAAGACCCTAGCAGAGAACAGAACGCAATGGAGACGCACGGCTGAAGCCCTATGTTCCTGTAGGAATTAAAGGATACAATAATAATAATAATTCTCATAGTATACTAGAGACCAAACAACAAAAAATGCAGTATGTTCTCTGAAACAAAACAACAACTTAAATTCGCGGAAGCCTTTCTTCATTAGTTTTCTCTCGTCTCCAGTCGTCATATGCAGTGTCCAGAAATGCCTTGAGTGCAAAATACCATCTGCCTGGGTAGAAGATAATCGCGTTTTTTCGAAGTCTGAAGATTCAAGACTATAATTCACTGACACAACGAATCAGTCAGAGAATTTTTTCAGACCTGGGATATGTGGGTTAAAACATGGGGCAATTTTCCGCTCGAGGGCTAGTGGATTCTCAATGCAAACTTTAGACCCATTAATCTGAGTTTCCTCAGGTTTATATTTCGCAAAATGATAAGAGAAAGGAGCTTAAGGATCAGACTCACACGGTGGATTTGAATTAGAGCAACCTTCGCACTCACGCAATCGCGATCCAGCTCCGTCCATTTTGAATTAACCGCGCCACACACTAAAGTGTCTTACCGCTGTGCTGAATCCAATTTCCAATATCATATTTTACGAGCTGAAGTAAACCAATTCGATTTCTTTGTGCTCGCCTCTCGGTTGTGTAGTAAAGGTACCTGTTAGTCAGTAGACGTTTGCGTAGTTCGATATGAGGGAAGAACATTCTTCCCAGTAAATTCTCCTAATGTGATTATAAGTGTTAAATATAATACTTATCGTTAGAAATAGACTTTCAGTCCATGACATGAGAATATTTTGCACTATTGAGTCTTATAATCCCCCTGAGTATCCTGTTGAGGACAATGTGTTCACTGAATTCTGAAAGCTCATCGTGTGACTCCCCGAATCAAGAATATGTGGTGAATTTATAGAGAATTGTATCCAGAATAATTGATATCCCAACATTCACTTGAAATCCTTACGCAGAAGCAGAATGCCAGAGGATGAAACGACTCGGAAAATGTTGTACTCCTAATCAACTAGAATCGATCCGCTCTAATATCACACAACTGGCAACAAACATATCACAAAGCAGTTATGCACTTCTCAACTCTTCAGAAGATATTTGACTACAATTTATGGATTACTTTGGTGACTTCGTCAAGTCAAACTCCTCAAAAATGCTAGTACAATCGATCAAAGGCTCGGAAAACCGAACTCCCTAAGGGAAATACTAAATACTGAGTGAATACTGTAGGGTAGACCCGTAACTTCTCTAGCGGAACTCTCAATAAATTACAACATGAAGCGCTATCTCTCCAACCCAATTTTTTATTCTCATGAGGACATTAGTCAAATGGACATCGATGTACAGCTTGAGAGTCTCTGCATTCAGACAGGGGACTTGGTTGCCTTCTCTGGTGGGGACCTTGAACAATTGAGATTAACTCCGGTGGGCCACTGCCATCAGTCCAGTCATTGTACCATAGCTCCATAGCACACCAACAACAAAGCATCGTCAGGCTGTTAGGGGACCAAGATAAGATAAAACAGTCATCACCAGACCAGATGACATATACTGCGTAGAAATCATGGACAGACATGATTGCATAAACAAAATGAATTCCTTACTGGAGGGCGGCAGGAAGTTCCAGAAACTAATGAAACACCAAACTGGCTGAGTGGAGTGAGACATAATGAACTAAACTCGAGGAATCAAGAGGAAAATTGATATATTGCAGCGAGATATGAGGGCCTGAACTGTCAGAAAACATCGTTTCAACCGAAACAAAATTATCTCGGAGGGCCATAAATCACTTCGCCGTCCTTCTTTGAAGCCTATCGAAAATACCACTGTCTCATTTTAAGTGAAAGGGGATATGAGGCACTTCAAGTTGTAGTCGTACACACGTCCGGAAGTCTTACGAAAAGCTTGAGAATGAGCGAACCTGAATGTATGTGCATAAATATGCCCTCGCCACATCACCTGTGAAACGCAAGCATATATCCAGCTTTCCATCAGAACGAGATCTGAGTCTCCCTCTGACGCTCCACAGAATAAGTTTTAGGCGATGATAAAAAGGGGACAACCAGGGAGAATATTACATTTACTGATGCTCAAATATGGTTACATAGATGACGATCTGTAGAAATTGTGGATTGACGAACTTCATCGACCCACTGCAAAGCAACTACTACGTAGATGTACGACGAATTCCCAGTTCTTGTTTGATAATGAAATGTACAGTCGTGGTGATGGTGTGACCATTGGATCTCCACTCTGCCATATGTTTGCTAACACATATCTAGCAAAACTGGAAAATTGTCCGCTTAAATAAGATGTAGCTAATATGGAATTGTGCTGTAAGTATATGGATAACAACTTTGTAGTGTAAGAAGAAGGTTTACATAGAGATTTAATTTTGAGCCACCTCAATTCTGCTCACCTAGCTGTCCGTTTCACCTATCAAGAAGAATTCATGGACTCTCTGCACTTTCTCGACGACTTACTAGCGAGAGGACAGGGTGTTTTCATCGGATAACCATTGAAGCGGTAAATAATTCCCCAAAATTATTGACCACAACAATCATCACTCAACATTGGATGCTGACCCTCACTGTTTAAGTCGACTTGTTTAGCTGAAGGCTTCCGGTCAAGCATCCTCGCCATTTGGTACTCCGTCGTGTCACGTGCGTGCACGATTACTAGCTAGCTAAGCATTCACTTCAACCCGCGACTTGGTCCCAAATATGTTACGTACTTTGGACGACTAAATCTGGTCTTTTGCTTTGTCTTTGGTACTCGAAGAGCGAACACTATAGAAGTTGTTGGTATAAGATCTGCGTTAGTATACTCCGTACAGTTCACGAACGTCGATATCTTCAGCCTCCAAACTGGTGAGCCCAACCACGAACTTTATCTTCAATAAACACGCAGATAAACCCGGTGAGTTCGTTCCTTTTTGTGTTTGCTCTTGTACTATATTGTAATCGGCGTACATTTCGTCATGAGTGATCCTAGCCCCAAGGTTATTCGTATTCGCTCAACCGCCAAAAGAATTCAGCTCGTACCATATTGGCCAGGTGATGCTGAAACGTGGTTTCAGATTGCTGAGTCTGATTTTTGTGAGCATGGCATAACCGATCAGCCTCCGCAGTTCCTCGCAGTTATTCACGCCCTACCGCGGGAATTCAGCAAGTGCGTAACCGTACGGATGTGGAGTCCAGAGGTAAGTAACTCGTACGAGTTGATCAAAGCATCCCTCGTCAAGAGAAATTTCTCACGGATCGACAGCGTCTGGATGAATTATTTCATAACATCGAGTTAGGGGATCAGTCAGCCGTGAGCATGCTGGCAAGAATGAGAGAGATTATTGGCCAGTCAGTTCGACGAAGGACTGTTCAGAGACCTCTGTGTATCCAAACTGCCACAGTCAGTTCAGACTGTACTTGTGACACTTCAGGGTGTTCTTATGGATGACTAAGCTGTCTCTGCAGATAAAATTCTAGCGATAACTAAACGGCCAGTTACCGAAATATACTCAGTTGCCAAACAGACTTCGAGTAAGGATACTGCAATGACAGAGTTATGCAACTCCATCCGGCAGATGCTTAGGACAAACAAGCCTAGCAATTCCTCCTACCGTCGTTCTAAATCCCCTCAACGGCAAAGCGCACGTGGTCGTTCTAAGTCCAACCCACGTTCTCTCAAAAATCCTGACTGGTACTGGTATCACAACACCTATGGCCAGGAAGCGAAATGTTGCCGTAAACCTTGCGACTTCGGCAATGTCACAAAGTCTGTGGGAAACTATCTTGCCGGCACGCGTTAGTGGCAACCGTCGCCGGTGACACTGGCCGCTTACTTTACATCCACGATGTAATCAGCCAGACTAGATATGTAGTCGACACAAGCGCCGAAGTCAGCGACCTTCCTGCTACAGCAGCAGATCGACAGAAGGAACCTAGCTTCAACTTACAGGCTGCAAATGGAAAACCAATTGCAACTTTTGGTAGGAAATACGTCTATTTGAACGTAGGTTTACGCAAACCTATTCAGTGGATTTTCCTTATCGATGACGTCACAATTCCCATCATCGGCACGGACCTACTCAATCATCATGATTTACTCGCAGATGTCCGCCGAAAACGACTGATTGACAATACTACTAGTCTGTCAATTAAAGGCGTCACCTACATAGGCCCCAGCTTGTCACTCGTTAAGATGAAAGCAATCCTTGATCCAACTTTTCAACCGATTGTTGACAAATATCCGGAACTTAATTGCCCATCTAACGATCTCCCGTGCATAACCAGCAATGTTATGCACCACATCATAACCTCAGGACAGCCCGTGACATCTAAAGCATGATGACTGGGCCCTGACAAACTGAGAATTGCTAGAAATGAGTTCGATCATATGCTCACCCTTGGCATCATTCGGCCATCGAATAGTCCATGGGCATCCCCACTGCATATGGTACCGAAAAAGGATAGCAACGGTTGGCGACCCACTGGTGATTACCGGCGAGTGAACGCCGAAACAACCCCTGATCGCTACCCTTTGCCTCACATACACGACTTGACGGCAACGTTATCTGGCGCATCTATATTCTCTAAAATCGACTTGGTTAAAGCGTATAACCAAATCCCAATGGCAACGGAAGATATTCCGAAAACGGCTATCATTACGCCTTTCGGACTTTTCGAATTCCTATGCATGCGATTCGGCCTCCGTAATGCGGCCCAAACATTCCAACGCTTCACTGACGAAGTATTTTGCGGTCTCGGCTTTGTATACGCATACTTAGACGACTGTCTCATTGCCAGTCCAGACAAGGAAACTCACCTTAGACACTTGGACTTGGCATTTGAAAGGTTACGCCTACATGGTGTTACCATAAATATTCAAAAGTGTCAGATAGGCGTTGACTCACTCGACTTCCTGGGTCACACTATTCACTGCCAGGGCATTCGCCCACTGGCTGCTAAAGTCGAAGCGATACTGAACTTTCCGGAGCCAAAGACAGTGAAAAGTCTTCGCACTTTTAACGGCTTAGTAAGTTATTACCAACGGTTTATTCCCGAATGTGCTTCTCTGATTCAGCCATCAACAGACCTTCTTCGATGGAATAACAAGTCTATCGAACTCGACGCGTCTTCTCGACATGCTTCTACTCAGGTAAAGAAAGCTGTTGCGGATGCCACCCTTCTTATGTATCAGGATCCAACGGCACCGTTGAGTATCTCGGTTGATGCATCAGACACTGCAATCGGCGCAGTTCTGCAACAACTAGTTTACAAAGAGTGGCAACCACTCGCCTTTTTCTCGAGGCGCCTTCAATTAGCTGAAACGAAGTACAGCACATTTGGAAGAGAACTTCTAGCTATGTACTGTGCTATACGCCATTTTCGACGTGAATTCATAATTTACACTGACCACAAACCTCTGACGTACTCTCTGAACTCAACTTCGGATAAGTATTCACCCGGGGAATCATGACAACTAGATTACGTTTCACAGTTTACATCGGATATTCGCGCATTTCTTCCCTCACGCAAATCGACGGCATAGACCTTGTAAAACTGGCTCGTCTTCAAAAAGAAGATGCCGAGCTTCAGCGTGAGTTGTCGAGAACAACTCTACAATTAGCCAGGAAACCCTTAGGTATGGGAAAAGGTACTACTCTCTGCGATATTTCCACTAGTACTTCTCGCCCTATCGTGCCTAAAAGTTATCCGCTTGGGAAACGTGATCTTCCCAGCAGGTGAATTATCTTCAACCATTACTAACATATTGAATCTCTATGTGGTAAGTCCAGCTGTCTAGAACTACTGCCAAAGCTTCAGGTGTGTAATCCCACTCGTCAAGCAATGATCTGAAACAGAGAGAAAAGCGCACGTTAGCAGTGTGATCACACAGGTGTCGTGTGCTAGTAAGAACGAAGACTCAAGGTCAAGGATTATATTTACAACCAATCACAATACAATTAGATGAGAGGGAAAGGGCAGTCCTATTGGTCATCCGTTGCCTCGTCTTGGGTAACCAATCCCTGCACACTTCGTAGCCGACCTGAAAGTAGACAAGCATAGTTTGAACATTAGAAAACCGCCGAACTTACCATGCCTTACTCTACCCCCTCTCCAATAGGAGCACTGCCTGCAGTATTCTTTCTGGTACCTCTGGTTTGTTTGGATTATATCCCTAGTCATCTGGTGTACCTTGTTCAGGTTTCGTCTAAGTCTGATTACGTGTTCGGATGCAATCAGTGTGTCCTCCCCTAGTGTGTTTGAAGTCAGATCGATTGGCAACCTAAGTTCTCTTCCAGTGACCATATAATGAGGCGTTTGACGCGTAGCTTTGTGCATGCTTGCTCTGTACGCCATTAAGCACTGCGAGAGTGATCGGTCCCATTACCTGGGGTTGTTTTGGTCTACAATTGCCTGCAAGAGAGATTTAAGTGTCCGATTGATGCGTTCAACCAAACCATTTCCCTGTGGGTGGTAAGCGGTAGTGCGTGTTTTCCGGATACCCATTATGCGACAGAGTTCGCTGACAACGATACTTTCAAAGTTGGATCCTCGATCTGAGTGTAGCTGAAGTACTGCCCCCCAACGGCTGACCCAGTGATCAAAGATTGACTCTGCGATGGTTACAGCATCAATCTGTGGAATCGCGATAGCCTCGCACTATTTGGTAAAATGGTCTACCATGACTAAAACATAGTTATTATTTCTGGAGGTTACTGGGAGAGGCCCAACCAAGTCTATTTGCACTAAGTCACTTGGATGACCAGTTATAATGGGTTCTAAGGGTGCCTTATTATATTTGTGCTGGGCCTTAATAGTTTGGCATACCTCGCAGGAGTCACAGAAATCTATGATGTCTTTCCTCTGATGAGGCCACCAATAACGCCTTTTAGCCGCTTCGATCATTTTTCTCGAGCCCGCGTGGCCTAACTGCTGGTGTAATGACAATAGTACTGTGGGTAGTGCCGACTGTGGAGCCACAACGCGATGAGTACAAGTAGGTCCATGTTGGTAGTAAAGGATGTTATCGACAATTTTCAAATTATCCCACAAAGACCATAAACACCGGGTTTCCCATCCAAGCTTACTTATTTCCTGGGTTGTCGGTCGTTCGCCTCCACTTCGAACACGTTCGTAAATCAAGGCCAGTTCAGGGTCTGAAGAATGAAGCTCGGGCCAACTATATGAAGCATGAGCCTCTAGTTGGAGCGGCGAAACTTGTGCTTCGGTGCACGATGGGCAGTCACCGTGATACCTAAGAGGTTTTCCTGACAATGCATCTGCATTTCCATGATTTTTACCCGGTCTATGCATGCATTCGAAGTCATACTCTTGTAGGTGTTCTTGCCATCTAGCAGTCTGACCCTCAGCTTCTTTGAAGTTATGTAGCCAGCTAAGGGCTTTATTATCAGTGCGTACAACGAAATGTCTACCGAGGAGATATGCCCTAAAGTGTTTAACAAAATTCACCAGTGCCGGCATTTCTTTCCGGGTGGTGCAGTAATTCTCCTCACTCTTGTTGAGTGCTCGACTTGCATAGGCTATCACCTTTTCTACTCCATCTACGTCTTTTTGAGACGGAACAGCCCCGATACCCGTGTCGCTAGCGTCTGTATCTAGGATGAATGGACCTGCCTGGTCAGAAACATTGGGGTATGCTAGGATAGGAGGGCTACATAAACAGTTTTTAAGTCTTTCGAAGGCTTCCGTAGCTGATGCTGTCCAGCTGTAGTCTTTCTTCTTAAGAATGTCGAATAAAGGAGCTGCAAGGAAAGAAAAGTTAAGTACAAAACGTCGATAATACGATGCTAACCCTAAAAAACTATGTAACTCGGGGGCTGAGTTTGGGAGCGGACAGTCTTTAACTTCCTGAACTTTTGCTGGATCACATTTAATGCCGTCGGCTGAAACAATGTGACCTAAGAAACACACTTCTTTCCTGAAGAATTGGCACTTCGATGGGTTCAGTTTTAAACCAACGGTCTGCAACCGTTCTAATACTTCGGAAATATCACCTAAATGTTCAGTCATCGTCTTACTATGTATGATAACATCATCCAGATATACCAAACACTTACCTGGCATACAATCGCTCAAGACCGTTTGCATGAGGCGTTGAAATGTTGCTGGGGCATTGACTAACCCAAACGCCATTGTTTCAAACTCATACAGGCCTGCTTGTACAATGAATGCTGTTTTCTGCCTCTCATCTGGGTGTGCTTCAACCTTCCAATATCCCGATGCTAAATCTAGAGTGGTAAACCAATTTGACCCCTCTAAGGCATCAAAAGTGTCGTCTATGCGTGGGAGGGGGAAGCAGTCTCGTCTAGTTAACAGGTTCAACTTACGATAATCTACACATAACCGGAGTGTCCCATTCGATTTCTTAACTAAAACCACTGGGGAAGCCCATGGAGATACGGATGGTTTGATGACATTTTTCTCTAACAGTTCATCAACTAACCTATTAAGCTCCTTCTGGTAATGTGCAGGTACTCGCCGTGCAGGTTGTCTACAAGGCGGGGCGTTACCCGTTTCTATGTAGTGTTGGACCAGTTTTGTTCTCCCCGGGTTTTTCCATCCCAGTCAAAACAGTCCCCATATTTGTCTAGCATTTTATTAAAGTTGACTGTCGTTTCCGATGGTAGGGGTTCTATAGTCTTCAGCATTCTCTGTTTCTCAGTCTTAGCATCCCCCTGCACACCAAAAGTGCCGTGCTATACGTCGTTCCCTGTAATAAATGGAATGGAACAGTCCTTCAGTATAAGAGTCCTCTGACTACAATCTATTATCCCGGAGAGCTTTTCCAGCAGGTCGACTCCCAACATTACCTGCCACGGCACCCGGTTAGAGACGATGAAAGCGTGCTGAAGTGACAGTGTTCCCAATTTAAGAGACAGCAGGACCACCCCCTGGGATTGCATGCAATCTCCATTGACTGTCGTAAGCCGCAACTTGTGAGTCCCTATTGTGGGCCTTAACGTCTCTGGAACACATGAGGAATGTATGACAGAACACGTTGCTCCTGAGTCAACTAACATAACACACTTTTTTTCCTATAAACCCTACAACTTTCGGGGAGGAGGTGACACCGATTAGGTTGACAGTAGGCACACAATTCATATCAACATATGACTCACCTGCATTGTGACCACAACTTCTAGACAGCTTACCTAACCGCCTGCAGTAGTAGCAATCATTTCTTGAGGTGGATTGGGACTGTGGACGTCCTTTCCACGGTGGTGTGGGATTCTGTGCTTTTTTTGTTGTTCTGTTCGGATGTCCCATTGCGTTTACTTGTGGGCATGTGGTTCCTGGCTCTTCCAGGCTTTCCACCAAGCGTGCCCTAGTTTCAGCTTCTGCCATGGAAGCTGGAGTGTGTAGGTTGAAATCCTTCCTGTAACGGAAGTCAATACCCTGCAGGAACTTGGAAAATATAGCATCTTCAACTTCTGAATAAGTCTTGTCCTGCATAGCTTGACGCGCAAGCGTGCGGAGACGTAAGGTGAACTGGTTGATGGATTCACCTTGTCTCTGGTTGCACTTACTGAATCTTTTCAGCGATTCAATGTGAGGTACTGGTGGCACTATACGTGCTTTTAGAGTACTCAAGAGGGTGATCAAGGGCATATGCACATAATCCAAACCAATTGTGTACATTTCCAAGGACCGTCCAACAGAATCGATGACGAATGCATTCGGGTGAGGCACGTTCATCAGATCAACGTATCGGCGCACCTTGTCCGATCACAGCTCGAAGTCATCACCGACCTCCAGTTTATGGGGCAAAGAATGGACGTAACGCGACGCAGGCTGATTTGATTGAAAAGCTGGAGCCATCACTTCAGCCAATTGATCAACCTCGTTCGATGCTGTCTGTTTCACAGGAGAAGTGTTCTTAGTAGCCTCACTGAGTCGAGACTTAGAAGAAGAGAGTTTTTTCGTTGGCAGGCTCGCCATTTATGTAATCCCACTCGTCAAGCAATGATCTGAAACAGAGAGAAAAGCGCACGTTAGCAGTGTGATCACACAGGTGTCGTGTGCTAGTAAGAACGAAGACTCAAGGTCAAGGATTATATTTACAACCAATCACAATACAATTAGATGAGAGGGAAAGGGCAGTCCTATTGGTCATCCGTTGCCTCGTCTTGGGTAACCAATCCCTGCACACTTCGTAGCCGACCTGAAAGTAGACAAGCATAGTTTGAACATTAGAAAACCGCCGAACTTACCATGCCTTACAGGTGCTATTTTTGTAGCAGCATCTTCCTCACTCGTTCAGATAAACAAGACCTTTTGGTCTACCACGTGATTGCTGTGAAGCCGATCATCCAGAAAATACTAGGTAAAGTCGAAAACCTTTTCTTTTCCTTGTCTTGTACTTTTTCAGTCTTATTCTTGTTCTTGTGAGTAGATACTGTTGCACTCTTATTCTTATACAGCATACGTTTTAATGACGGTAGCACAGTGGTTAGTACTCCCGCTGACCATGCACATGGTCCGGGGTTCGATCCCCTGCCGACGCACACCCGATATCTATGGTCGGCCTGTAAAATTTGGGCTACCGATATCCATGCTGAAAATTCCATACTTCTACCAAAAGTACTGTGTGGAATCAAGCTGTAAACAAAAATAAAAAAATAAATAATAAATAAATATGGATGTCGAAAGTAGCCTTAGAAATGGCAATCTGTAGGCACTAGGGCTTCAGCCAGAGAAGGCAAAAACCCAGGGACACCAGCCCCAAGTCGCATACCCATCCTAAAGACTCGTGTAGGTGTCGTCTGTCCTGATACTACTCCTGCATTGCCACAGTCTAGTACTGGAACGGCACAGGCAATACTAGGGGGACAGGATACTACACCTGCATCAACTGAAAGTCAGTGTGTGAAGCACAGCGAACCTAAAAGGAAACGCTCAGGACGTCATAAGACCTCGAAGGCGTCACCAAGTAATGGAGAAGAATGCCAGGCGTGCAGTATCATAGTTTCTAAAGCTGACTCAGCGTTTGAATGCAATTTTCGCAAACGGTGGGTGCACTGCCGTTGTGACAAATTGGTGCAGAAAGCATACTACGAGTTTATGAGAAATAACCCGTGCCCGTGGTTTTGGTACATCTGTCCACTTTGTCGCCCTGGTATAGTCCCACAGAGCGTGTCTGAGGATAGCAGAAACAACGAGTTGCTCTTGTGTCCCAACAAAGTCTTATGCAGCTCCCCGCCTGCTAACATCACACTGCCAAAACTTGGCTCAGACAGTAAGAAGGACACTCCAGTCCTACTGACTGAAAATGCCAATTTTCATAAGGTGAAGATTCAAAAGGTTGGACCCACAAAATCAAGGGAAGAGAGAATTAGAAAAGTACCACTTGCATCCATGAGCAAGTTCGGCAACACAACAAAGGTTGGCCAGAACCTGATGAAGCCTAAAGTTGCTGATGCTGCAAAGGAATACAAGAAGCCAAAGGCCAAACCTAAGTCTGAGGTTAATCGGTCTGTTTCTCTTATCCTCTTTAATGTACCTGTGAGTAAGGACAGCTTGCTTGAACAGCGGGCCCTGTTTGATCAGGAGCAGTGGTCCAACCTGTGCAATAAATTAGGTCTGAACATTAGTTCAGTGAAATTGTGCAGGCTGTACAGGGGTGTCTACACACCTCAAGGTAAGCCACCCCCATTACGGGTTACACTGGACTCTGCCGAAGAGGCCGAAAAGGTACTATTGATTGCTCAGGTACTAGCCATCGACAGAAGTTCGAACATAAGGATGAGACAATACAGACCGTGGGCTGTCAGACAAATGGCGAGGGAGTCACAGGAACTAATGCCTTCCACCTCTATGGTGGTACACGGTGTTCCGGAGCTGGAAACGGGCACTGCTTGTGAAAAACACATGCATGACCTACAGCAGTGGAGATGACTGTCGTCTCAGATGGCCCTTGGCGCTTCTGGAGCCATCTCCATTTCCTGACTACCTCGCCCCGCTCATCTCACACTGATTAGCTCCCCAAAGCTGCTAAGTGTCACATTAAACTCCCCAGAGCAGTTGGTCATAGCACTTCAACGGTGGTATGAGATCAAGGGAAATTGGGAGGACACATCCGATGCTGCGAAAGCAGACCTCGAACCATAAGGAGGCAGCAAACTGAGGCTTCAATACGTCCCCAAGCTTCAGTGACACTCGAGCGATACAGTTCTGAGAATAAAAGTCTGTGTCACCCAAGTGTCCTGCCTAAATCCATGGGAAAAAACCACAACGGGCCGGTTCCATCGGAACTGGCCAACTAGTCCCAACATTAAGTCCCCTACCAGCAGACAGCTTCACGTCAACTACCCCACAACACACTGAGGTTGTAAGACTCACTGTCAGCTGCCTATATAGCAATGTGAGGGGGCTGAGAGGAAAAGTAGGTGAACTCCGAAATCTCCAAGCACACCTACAACTGAAAATGATCATTCTCACCGAAACATGGCTAACCCCCACTATTGCCGATAATGAAATCAGTATAGGTGATATGGTTTTGGTCAGGAGAGACAGGGATAATAAGGAAGGAGGGGGAGCTGCTATATACTTTGATTATTATTATTGTTATTGTTCCCTTGGGTTCCTAGTGGAACATAGGGCTTCAACTGCACGTCTCCACTTGCTTCTGTCTTGTGCTGTACTTTTCACTTGCGTCCATGTTATTCCATACTGTTTCATCTCCTCCTCACACGATCTCCTCCATGTCACTCTTGGACGTCCCACTCGCCGCTTCCCTTTCGGGTTCCACTCGAGGGCCTGACGCGCGATGTCACTCAACGGCCTCCTCAGCGAGTGTCCGATCCATCTCCACTTCCTCCTGCATATTTGTTGGGCGATTGGTTCCTGTTTCGTTTGTTCCCATAGCTTCTTGTTTGTGATTCTTTCTGGCCATCTAATCTTCAGTATGGAGCGAAGACAGTTGTTGATAAAAATCTGCAACCTGTTGAAAATATTCTTGGTGACTCGCCAAGTTTCTGATCCGTAAAGCAAAATTGACTTCACGTTTGTATTGAAAATCCGAATTTTGTTGTTGATGGTGAGTGACGAAGATTTCCAGATTGGTTTCAGGTTGATGAATGTGTTTCTCGCCTTCCCGATTCTCGATTTGACATCCTCGTCCGTTCCTCCTGTGGTTGAGACAATGCTCCCCAGATAAGTGAAAGAAGTAACCTCTTTCAAATCCCTCCCGTTGATGGTGATGGGCACCGGATGTTGCTGCTGTTGTTGGTTGGTTATTTTCATAACCTCCGTCTTGTCTATGTTCACCTGGAGTCCTGTCTTTGCTGCTTCTTCGACCAGTTTGTCGGTTTTCGCTTGTAAGTCTTCGATTTTGTGTGACATCAAACATAAATCATCCACGCGCGAAATCCAGGTCTTCTAGGTTCTTCACGTCGGTCCAGGATATCCCTGTCTTCTCGTTTCCCACTGTCTGACGCATAATCCAGTCCACCACAATTAGGAATATCATTGGTGATAATAAGCACCCTTGTCTGACTCCTGTGTTTACTCCAAACGCTTCGCTGAGTTTTCCGTTGTGGATCACTTGACATGTGCCGTTGTCGTACAGTTGTTGAATAAGGTTGATGAATATTTGGGGTACGCCGTAGTACTCGAGTAGTTTCCAAATTACTTCGCGGTCAACGCTGTCGAAGGCCTTCTCAAAGTCTATGAAGTTGAGGTAGAGATTTGATTGCCATTCTATGCTTTGTTCGATGATAATGCGTAGAGTTGCAATTTGGTCAGAACATGATTTGCCTTTCCTGAATCCAGCTTGTTCTGGTCGGAGTTCTGTATCCAGTGCGTCCTTGATTCTCTCCAGGATGATGCGACTCAGGATTTTACTTGGCGTCGACAAGAGCATGATTCCTCGCCAGTTCTTGCAGAGTCCCAGGTCGCCCTTCTTTGGTAGTTTCACAAGGTAACCTTTCCTCCAGTCAGTAGGCACCTTTCCCTCTTTCCAGATCTTTTGCAATAATGGAGTCAGCATATCTGCTGTCGTCTATGAGTCCGCTTTCAGTGCTTCCGGGGGTATTCCATCTGGTCCAGCTGCTTTTCCAGCTTTCAGAAGCTTGATTGCATTCATGACTTCAGTTTTCGTTGGAGGATTGGTGTCAACTTGCAGTTGTGTACGTGCTGTTGTTGGTATTACTGGACGGGTTGTAGGTGGTGGTCGGTTCAAGAGTCCTTTGAAGTGGTCCGCCCATTGTTTAATCTGTCTTTCTTCTTTGGTAATTGGGTTCCCTTGGCTGTCTTTTATAGGTTTCACTTGTGTTGATCTCTTCCCGGATAGAGACTTGGTTATCTGATATAGTGTCCTTAGGTCCCTTTTGCCTGCTGCCTTCTCAGCTTCAGTAGCCAGGTTGTCATAGAATTGTCTTTTGTCCTTCCTGGCACTCTTCTTCACTTCTTTGTCCAGTGCTGTGTAAGTTGAGTTCAGCGTCTCTTTCTCTTGTCCATCTTTGCATTGAATCATTTTTTCTTTCACCTTTCTCCTCTCCTCTATTAGTTTCCAAGTGTCTGTTGAGAGCCATTCCTTGTCTTGTTTCTTCTTTCTTCCTAAAACCGTTGAGCACGTTTCGTTGAAAATTACCTTCAGAGAGTTCCAATGGTCTTCCACGGATGATTCCTCAGTGGTGCCATGTAGTGTTTCCTGTTTTGCTCTGACAGTTGCAGTGAAAATGTCCTGTGTGATTGTGTCCTTCAGTTTGTGAGTGTTGAACTTGCATTGTGGCCTATCCCCAGCTATCCTCGAGGCTTTCAGCTTCACCTTGAAAGTCCCTTGTACTAGGTAGTGGTCTGAACCCACATCTGCTCCTCTCCTCGATCTTGTGTCCAGTAGGCTCCGTCTCCACTTCCTTGAGATTGAAATGAAGCCTATCTGGTTTTTGGTGTGTCCATCTGGTGAAATCCATGTTGCTTTGTGTATAACCCTTGTGTTTGAACACACTGCCACCAATCACCAAATCATTGAAGGCGCAGAAGTCTGAGAAGAGTTCGCCATTTTCGTTCATTTATATATATATTTATTCCTGTTTATGCAGGAACATACCAATTGTGCAGGCATGGATAAGTTATTATATAAATTACAGTTTGTTTGTTCTTTTTAACATTAGAGTCAGTCAGAACAGTCTGCAAAATAGTCTGTCTGTTTAACACATAAAGAGATATAGAAATATAGTCTTCGCATTAACAAAAAACCCAGACTTCAGATGAATGTAATACAAATATCTGGGAAAAATAAAGCTTGAAGTCAATTCTCCTATAAAACTTTGTTGTGAACAGCATCCGTGAGATAAAGTTTATTGATGTATTATTTTGATTCAATAATGTATTTATTCCATTTTTGTCAGCAGTCTTATCGTAGTTTTATAATAGGAAAGAAATTTGATCTTTGATACGAAAGTTAGATAAGGTAGTGTTAGATTGTTTTACTGCATCAAATGGGGTGAATTCTAGAACTATCCATTTGCGCCATTTGCGTCAGCATGGCAGACTGTACATGTAAGTTGAGTAATACATTGATAACTGTTTGAAAACCAGTTGCTTCTTTATATCAGATCAAGAATACTCCTTGTACAGAATGTTGGCCAGCGTTTTCAAGTGGTTGCATCGGATCGTTCATGGAATTTGAGTTTGAATCTACATAAATGGTCATTTCAGTTTAGATGTTGGGTTGTACGACCTCGACCAGGAGGTATATACAAGATTACGCTCAGCAGGGAGATAAAGTATGTAAAAATGAACAGGACATTAATATTTTATGTATATATAAATGTTTATAAATGTATATCATTGTATAGTAAACACTACCTATAATCTAGTTGTTCTTTCATGTATTTTTGCGAAGTCTTAGAGTTTATTTAGTGTCATAATATTTAATAATGAGCCTAGGCGTTATAGTGTTCTAATAGCTCATGCGAAGGTTGTAGGAGTCTTCCGGTGAGAAGTGTATCTCCTTACTGTCTGAGAATGATATTTTATGCAATATTTTAAAGAAAAATGTTAGGTTAATGCTCAGTCGTCTCATCCAGAGTTGGTCGATACCTAGAGTTATACACCTTGATGTGTAGTCCTTTTCGCAGTCAAATCCTAGTAGTTTAGACGTGAAGTATCGTTGGACACTTTCTATTTTAAGTTTGTCACTTACGCGAGTGCTGCTGAGAATAAATGGACAATATTCAAGTAGTGGTCTGACACAAGTTTTATACAATAATAGTTACGCCTCGTAATTGTGGAAATTCCTGAGTATGCATCCTAAGAGCATCCTCGATTTACGCGTCTGTGTCGCCACTTGCTCGGAAAATGTCAAGTCACTAGAGTACCTGAGTCCTAGGTCAACAATACTTTGGAGTTTAGGCAAGTCGATAGATTCAAGTACTAGTTTAATATTTATTGAGGGTGCACCGAAGCATATCCAACCACATATTTTGAGGTTGAATTTTAGGTTCCATGTGGAGGACCATGCAGTTACTCGATCTAGTTCTTCCTGAACATCTTTCTGAAAGTACCCTAAGTCATCACAGTGGAATGTGTAAGCTACTTTAAGATCATCTGCAAAGATGAATGGTTTACCAAGTGAGAAACAGCTGCATATGTCGTTGACATATAGAGTGAATAGGAGGGGGCCTAAGACGCTACCTTGAACTACTCCAGAAGAGACTGGACTAGGTTTAGAGTTTACAGAACCCAGTTTAACTACTTGGGACCTATTGTTAAGGAATGATTCAATCCATCCTAATAATGGGTTACTTATTCCTAAGGATTTTAGCTTATTTATTAGAAGCAAATGGTCAACGCGGTCAAAGGCTTTGGATATGTCGAAGTAGATGACAAGTACTAGTTGTTGTTTGACACGGCTGCTAGTTATGTAGTTAAAGAAGTCTAGGTGACATGTCATGCATGATCTGGATTTTAGGAATCCATGTTGGTTTGGACTTAGAATATTGCAGCTGAGCATATGTTTGAGGATATCATCTTTAACTATTCGTTCAATGATTCTAGATACTATGGGTGTAATATTGATTGGCCTATAGTTGTTGACTTCAGTTTTTGATCCGGATTTGTGTTTAGGTACTATAAATGTCGTTTTCCATTTATCTGGATAGGTTTGGCTTTCTAGGGACATTGTAAAAATCTTAAGTAATAAAACGGAAATGTCAGAACCACCGTGTTTATAAAGATACGATGGTATACCGTCAAAACCGGCACTACTAGAGCTTTTAAGAGCATTAACGGCTTGGTTAATATTAGAGTAAGTGAAATGAACTGTAGTGATTTGTTTCAGCGTTAGATTGTAAACCGAGAAGTGGACTTGTAGGCTTAAGGTAGCTAGCTGCAAACGTCTCATTAAACAGTTCACACATGTCTGCATGTTTGCTGTATAGTTTGCCCTTGTTTATAAGGAGAGAAATTTTATGGCTTTGGCGATTCATTCGTTTCTTTAGTATTTCTGTGAGAGCACCTACTCTGGTGGTGCTGGCTAGTGCGGTGCATTCTTCATTTCTCATACGCAAGTTATGAGCTTGCGAAATGGAGCTAAGAGTACTAAGTATTGACCCTAGTGTACTAAAGTCGTGTCGCCTGAAGTAACTTGTTGACAGTCTTTTCAGTTTCCTACGATCCTTTGGCTTTATGAATGTCTTTCTATGTGGGGAAAACTTTAGTGTTTGAAATGGGATGACAGCATCTAAGCATGTGTTGGAGTTATAGTAAAAGATGTCTAGAGCTTTCGAGAGGCTATCAGTATAGAAGTACTCACTCCATTCTGAGGATCTTAGCATAACTGCTACCTTGCCGTGGTGGTCGGGCTTGAATGCCGCAGTGACCCAACAAGCTAAACTGGCTGGGACTCATGTCCCTGCAGGTCCTACCATGCCAGGAAGGTTGTTTGGATAGCGGTTAGACTAAAAGCAGTTACCATGGGGTACATGGGCTCCAGTTTCCAATTGGATCGAATGGCGTATGAACCCATATGGGTCACCGGCAACCATGGGAATGCAGCTCCTGACGCTGCTCCGCTGCCTTGCGGATTAGACTCCAAGTCAAAGGCTCGGGGGGTGGTCCCTTAATAAAACCACCTGCTTCGGTGTGGGCACCCTGGCAGTATCTCAGCCCTCACACAATAAATGAAATGAAGCGACAAACCATTATTGAAACTCACCGCGTGCTCGTAAAAATGATTCCAAGAAATAATGATACATCAAGCAACTTATGCCCTTCCAACCTTAATTTTATTTTTATACTTAGTTTCCTGTATTTTACCCTTGCTCACCTTGACTTCTTAACCTTTGACAGCCTTTCGCCTTTGTTTGGATTCCTAGCCTATCCGTGTCGTTTCGAGATGTTAGTGAGTAGTCCTCAAAATGGTTGTTCCCAATGCGACTTCTAACACAGATATCCTGAAACCGCGTGCTGCGTTCAAGCTGGCTACCTACAATGTTCGGACGCTGATGCAAATCGGACAACAGGCAGGGTTGGCAAGAACTTTGGAAAGCCTCGCTATCGATGTCTGCTGCATTTCGGAGACCCGCATTCAAGATCCCAGTGAAGTGCTTCGACTATCCTCTCCACCTGGAAGTTCTAGTAGTATGTACCACCTGCGCTTATCCGGGGACCCTGTGGCATCAGCATCCGGCGTAGCTGGTGTCGGTGTCGCACTGAGCGCTAGAGCCGAAGCTGCACTGCTCGACTGGATTCCCATTAACAGTCGTTTATGTGCTGTGAGGCTGGAAGGATATACGAAAGTAAGAAGTAGTAGGCCAGATAGACGGTGTCTATTTGTTGTCTCTGCCTATGCACCGACGGATTGCAGCCCGGATGCAATGAAGGATGAGTTTTACTACCAACTGAGCGATCTGTTGAAACAGGCGGGTCGGAGGGATATCGTAGTGCTAGCTGGGGACTTGAATGCACAGGTCGGGCGTCTAAGCTCAGAGGAGAGTCGTCTAGGTGGTCAGTGGGGACTACATGGTCGCAGGTCAGATAATGGGGACCGTCTTCTGCAGCTTTGCGCGGATCACAACCTATTTCTAGCCAGCACCAACTTCCGGCACAGCCATCGCCGTAGCGCTACCTGGCGTCCTCCCTCTGCGAAGCAAGCTTGGACTCAGATTGATCATATTGCGGTCAGTTTCCGGTGGCGAGGATGCATACAAGACTGTCGCTCCTTCTGGAGCACATGCCTGGACTCCGATCATGCGTTAGTGTGTGCCAAGTTCGTCTTGCGATTTGGTGGGGTTCGTAAAAACCCTTCTTAGCGTTGATGTGAGCAAACTAGTAGCACCTGCTACTTCTTTGAAATATCAGAATGAGTTGAAAACAATGCTTGCCAGCAACCCCCCAAGTAGTATAGATGAACACTGGCTTCATGTGCAAGGTGCCATGCAAAAGGCGAGTGTAGCCGCTTGCGGCTTGAAAGAATGCTCCGCTAACAACCACTGGGTTTCTACGAGTTCCTTGCAACTCATGGATGAACGCCGGTCCATTCCGGCTGGCAGTGAATACAACAATCAGCGAAAGGCGCTCACGCGCAAGATTAGACAGTGTTTACGTAAGGACCGCGAAGCCTGGTGGTCAGAACGTGCGTATGAGATGGAGTCAGCTGCTGCATCTGGCAACAGTCGGAAGCTGTTCCAACTCATACGAGCCACCGGCAGCAAGAAACAAGGTGTCAGCGAGACGGTCTGTGAGGCAGATGGCACTCCGATTACCAACCTGAAGAGACGCCTGGAACGCTGGGCAGAGCACTTCGGGAAGCAGTTCAGCTGGCCACTAGCTTCATTGTCTACTATCACTAGCCCGAGTGCTCCTTGGTCGGTTAGTACCGACCCACTCACCGAAGCGGAGGTCCGTAAGGAACTCCAAGTTCTGAAACGCCATAAGGCGCCCGGCCCAGACAAATTACCCCCGGCTCTTTTTAAAGAGGGTGGCGAGACTCTCATAATGGCTCTAACTGGGTTGTTCAGGAGGGTGTGGGAGACAGAGAGCGTACCATCAGTGTGGAACGAAGCCATTATCGTCCCCATCTTTAAAAAGGGTCGACGTAATTCGTGTGACAACCATAGGGGTATCAGTCTGTTACCAGTTGCGTCTAAAATATTGGCTGCTGTCATGCTTCGCAGACTGTGCAAAATACGTGAAGGATTGATTCGCGAAGAGCAGGCTGGGTTTCGTTCAGGTCGTGGATGCATTGATCATGTGTTCACCCTTCGTCAGTTGTTGGAACACCGCCACACGTATTGCAGGCCAACGATCGTTGTGTTTCTTGATATTAGGGCTGCCTTCGATTCGTTGGACAGAACTGTGCTCTGGAGCTGTCTGTTAGAGAGAGGTGTACCTGAGAAATTTGTTAACATCCTGAAAGCCCTATACAGAAACACCTCAGGTAGAGTGAGGGCATACAACCAACTATCATCACTGTTCCCAACCAACAGTGGGGTTAGACAGGGTTGCCCAATCTCGCCATTTCTCTTTAACTTTGCCATCGACGACATTCTGGAGTCAGCTCTGAAGGATGTGCGTGAAGGTGGTGTAGATCTGCTACCTGGTGATAGACTTTTCGACCTCGAGTACGCAGACGATATCGTCTTACTGTGCGATGGCATGCAGGCTGCGCAAATCGCACTTAATCAGTTGGCGATCAGTGTCTGTAAGTATGGTATGTGCTTTGCACCATCTAAGTGCAAAGTACTGTTACAAGATTGGCAGGGGCCTGTACCTGCACTCACTCTTGCGGGTGAACCGCTTGAAGTTGTCGATAAGTTTGTGTACCTGGGTAGTTGTGTGAGTGCTGGCGGAGGGGTGACGGATGAGATTTCCAACCGTATAATGAAAGCTAGGGTGGCATACATCAACTTGAGCCACCTCTGGCGCCGTCGCGACGTTAGCCTGGCTGTCAAAGGTCGGGTATACAATGCTTCGGTGCGGGCTGCGCTGCTCTACGCCTGTGAAACCTGGCCTCTCCGAGCTGAGGATGTGAGGCGACTCTGCGTGTTCGATCACCGCTGTCTCCGCAGGATTGCTTGCGTTCGATGGCATCATCGCGTGAGTAATTCTGAGGTTCGGCGGCGTGTGTTTGAACACAGTGGAGATCACCATTCATTGAATGTCGTCATCTGGAAACACCGGCTCCGGTGGCTTGGACATGTGCTGCGAATGTCATCCCAGAGGCTTCCGTACAGGTCTCTGTTCGCTAGCCCTGGGACGGGATGGAAAAGGCGGAGAGGTGGTCAGCCCATGACGTGGCGTCGTGGGATGAAGGATTTCTGTGCTAGATTAGCATCGGTTGGTGTGTCACGACTTCCTGGTTGGGGTCTGAGAGATAGCTCAAATCGATGGCTCGAAACGTTATCGGATATGGCCAAGAATCGTAATCAATGGCGAATGTGTTGCGATTTCCTTCTTTCTTCCATTCCCGATGATAGTTAACGAACACTGTTTGAACCTGTTAAGAATGAGTGTTTTCCCTCCAGATGAAGTTCTTTATTCGTTCTCTACTTATATATATATATATTTTTTCTTTTCCTGCCTTCCTCCCTTTTTTCATCTATGATGTTTTATTATTATTGTGTGGCGCATCCTTCTTGGTGCCATATTGTACCAAGTTCTAATGTGTTTAAATAATAATAATATAATAATCTTAGCATTGATTTTACTAGAGTCCAGTCTGCCTTACTGTAGTTCCTGTAAGTTATTTGTTGTGAAGTAGGGGTATGGGTTGCATTGCTACTTGACGGAAGTGGCAGTGCACACAGCACTGTTTTGTGGTCACTCCCTGAAAACTCAGAACCTACTAGGGTAGAAAGGGGACTTATATTGTGGCAGAAGATTAAGTCTAGTACGTTATTACCTCTTGTAGGGGTTGTGACAGTCTGCTTCCAGCCAAGTATATCCAGTGTGCCTAAGAACTTATCAAGTTTAGTTGGACCTGTGGGTATTTCCCAGTTGATTTCTGGTAAGTTAAAGTCTCCACATAGGATCTTATGATCGTAGTGGAGGGTGGATAATTGTTCTAGAGTATTAATAAGTTGGGTCTCGTAATTACTAAAGGTGCCAGGTGCTCTGTAGGTGCATCCAATTAATACTATTGTGTTATTTAAGTGTAAGTTAACCCATAAAGTCTCAGGCATGTTAAGTTTACTACTTTCTAGCTGTGATACAGTAAGTGCATTCAGAAAGTACATAAGACAACCCCCTCCCTTACCACCTTCCCCGTCACACCGAAAGTGTGTATAGTTATCTAAGCTTATCTCTTCATCCAGTATGTTCGAGTTACACCAGGATTCAGTGATGACAATTATAGGGGGTTTGTATATTACTGTGAGTGCTCTGAGCATCGGTAGTTTATTTAGAACGGATCTAGCATTTATGAGGATTAGGTAAAGATGAGATTTGAAATAGCATTTGAAGTACTTAAGTTCGTTAATCAGCCCCGAATGTGGTTCAGCACCCAGTAGTACTGTTTGACATGACGACCCTATGTTGAGAGGAGTTTCAGCATCATGTTCACCTATGTCTATCGAGTTGGTGTGTGCTGTTTTCGGTGAAGAATTGAGCGTTGGAGTACTGGATGTGCTATAGGCTAAGGCATTTTTATTTTTAGTTAAGCTAGAAACGGGGGTAGGGATCTTAATTTGACCTAAACTTGTGCATGTACCAAGTGTGCTTAGTGGATGCGGGCGAACTAGACTGTTCCTACATTCATGCAAAGGGGGAGCCAGCACTAGCGGTTTAGGAGTGTTAGCATCCCTACCAGCTGTTTTTTCAACGCTGACAGGGACGCAGGGGATAAAAAATGATTGGGACCTTGTGAAGACCATGGTCTATTATTCCACCTATTGTTAGGTACTAGTGGTGTCCTTGTAAGGGTTTCGAATGTACTGCTTTGTGGGTTAGTTCCCAGCAGACTTGTACCGTATATCCGATCAAAATTTATTAGCGTGCCATACTGTGAATGCCCTGAGTTGTTGGTGGTCGAGTTCTGACTTGTACTCTTGAGGGTGGCATTGTTTTGGCGTTGGTTATCAGTGTGGGCCATGGTGCTATTTCGCACGTTGTGGGTGCCAATACTATTGACCGTGGGGAATGTGGGCTTACTTATACTGCCATTGTTGCTGTTGGCATGATTTGGGGTCATATTCTTCTCTTTTTTACCAATGGACTTATGGCTCGGAGAGGAAAGGGTCAACTTTCGGGGGATTTTGACATTTTTTCTTGGATTATTTAGTGACATGTCTAAATCTACGGTGGTAGGTGGTATAGTTTTATTGGCTATTTGGTTACAATTTGGCGGCCTTTCGGTTGGTGTCGCTCTCTGAGAAGATAATTCTGTGTGGTTAGAGAGGGGTGGTGCGGTGAATTCTACGGTGTCTCCCAAAGGGTTGGGTATAATTGCTGCTTGCAATGTCCTACTGTTTATTCCATAATTAGACTCAGTGTGATAATTATATACGCGCCTTTCTATGACGGTCTTGTCCACCGCAACCTTTATTAGTTTGTAATTTCTGAGTTGCGATAGGGTGTGTTGGGAGTGGGTAAATTTTCTGGCCTCAGCCGGTGTTTCGAACTGAAAACGAATAGGACAACACTTGTCATGTTGACTCTTCTTCAGCCTGTAGCACTTAGTCTTGGAGTTGGGCATTTTCGCCTCACTAAGTAGGATGCGCTGTACCTTTTTTAGTGCCTCATTATCCGGAACGTTGTAGACAATAGCATTTAATTTAGCATCTAGTCGTTTTGTTACTTCTGTAGTAACAAAGTTGATTAGGTTATCCACCTTAGATATCGATCCACTGCCAAGTTTGTTAAGGTCTACAGTTTTCATGAGAATAGTTAAAGGTGTCAGTTCACAGACCTGCAGTCTGATATCACTGATCTGACCTGATAAATTGGAGATTTTGGTATTGGTATCGGAAATTCCAGGATCTACTGACTTATTGTTTTTTAAGTCCCTTAACTCGGCCTTAAGTTCTCCTATAGACAACTTTAGAAGTTCTATTTCTGAAGATAGTACTGAAACAGAGCTTGAAGGCTGGAGCTTTTCGATAAGCACATAAGGTGTAGGGAGGGTTTCTGTATGAGCAGAGGGTACTGAATTTTTGGGAGTAGTGCTAATACTAGCTGTCAGTATAGTTTTGTCCTCAGTTTCAGCTCGACGCTTACGACATACAAGTGAGTTTTGTGGCTCACTATAACCATTTGTAGGAAGTATGTTGCTTGATGTAGCAATCAACGACTTAAAATTAGTCATCAGTTTTACAGGGGATTGAGTTCGCTGCTTTTTACTTTGGTTAACCATAACTATTTGATATGAAAGTTAATAGTTATAGGTATGGAAGTAGTAGAGGACTTGTGCAAGGATTACAACAAGATAAATTTTATGTAACGAATCACGCAAAAATGTAACGCAAACGTTGGACGTACCGCTAGACCCATGGTGAGTTCTCTTCCTGTATCGTCTCCTCCCAGTTTCGCATTCATGTCGCCCATCAGGATTTTGATATCGCTCTTTGGGACGTTGTCCATTACTGTTTGTAGTTGACTGTAGAAATCCTCCTTCTTCTCATGTTCTGAGGCGTTTGTAGGCGCGTAGCATTGAATGATTGTAACCTTTTTTCCTTTTGAGTTGAACCTGGCTGTCATTATCCTGGAGGAGATTGGTTCCCACTACCTCGATAGGTCTAATATCCTCCATGAAGCGCAACACGGTTTTAGGAAAGGCAGATCCTGTGTAACCAACCTACTCTCAGCTTGAGACGACTGGACATCATGCTGGGATATGAATGTTCCAGTCCATGTGATCTTTCTAGACTTTGAGAAGGCATTCGACACTGTTCACCATGACCTTCTCCTACACAAAATAAGCCAGGTAGGTATAGGTAAACCACTTCTGTCATGGTTGAAGGACTACTTAACTGAAAGGCAATTTTGCACCAAGGTCAATCGAGTCCGATCATCTTGGCACAGCTCGTCATCAGGAGTGTCGCAGGGTTCTATCCTGAGACCACAGATGTTCTTGATTTTTATCAATGATTTGCCATGCCGCCTAAGCTGCCCGACTCTTCTATACGCTGATGACGTGAAGACATGGAGGACGATAAAGTGTCCGGAGGACCCAGATAGACTGTAGGCAGATCTAAGGCCTCTGGAAGACTGGGCGGTAGCCAGTGGCATGACTTTCAACCTGAAAAAGTGCAAAGTAGTGAAGTTACGCACCTGTAGACTGCAGAATGCAATTTACACCCTGTGCAATGAAAGCTTGTCCTGCTCAACGTCGGAACGTGACTTAGGTCTAGTTCTAACGGAGAAAATGGACACAAGCGTAAATTACACGGGGGATGTAGCGAGGGCATATGCGGTCATACACTTTACACATAGACACTTAGGTGTACTCACTCCTGACCTCTTTCTAAGGTTGTATAAAACATACATCAGACCGCACCTTGAATTGCATAATATTATTGCACCCCCACTGCTTAGAAGAGATGCCAACCTCTTGGAAAGAATCCAACGACGGGCAACAAAAGGAGTGGTTGGTCTCCGAAATGAACCATATGATGAAAGGCTGGAGAAATAAGGCCTATTCACACTTAGTTACAGTCGTCTGAGGGGGAATTTAATTACTGCCTACAAAATAACAAATGATCAGAATCACCCAAACAAAGGTGTTCTGCCATTGAGTGGGCATAGGTTACCTCGTGGAAATCCTAGAAGGATAGCTCATCAGAGAGCAAGGACCCGGGTGGACTCCCACTTCTTTTCCCCGCGGGTTTGCCGTCCCTGGGATTCCTTACCGGCAGATGTAGCTATGGCACCGTCTGGGGACGTCTTCAAGCGAAGACTGGACAACCATGCAGCGACACAAGGACTTCATCCAAATGGCCTATCCCCTTAAAATCGCACACACCATTCAAAGGTAGACAGTTAAAATGGTCGTTTTACTTCTTTACATTCCCTCCCGTCTTACTCTCCTGACAGCTTTAACTGCACCTATTATTATTATCATTATCACCGGTATATACATATATATATAAACCGGTTGACTGACTGTTGTTACGTTTTCTTATTCTTTTTCTGTCTGTTAGTCTGAATACCTTCTCTAATTATATCTATTATTATTATTCTCTCTTCTATTGACGACGATACCGAAGGACCAACTGGTGAAAGGATCAACTCCATTCACAGTAGTAACAGTCTTAACACACCTCATTCTACAAACCACATAATAATAATAATAGTATATTCTCATTTTTCTTTACATGAGGGACGCCAGTTTACAGGCATCATCAATTCGATAAATTACACATACGATTAGTAAGTATAGTTAGTAATGACAATATAATAAGGTACATATTTAATCATTCAAATATAGGACACACAAGTTGTATAGGAATGGATAAGAATTATTTAAGTGACATATTTAAATTACATGATTTACGGTTAAATAACATGGTTGCTGTTATTTTATCTTTAGTTTGTTGGGAAAATCGGATAACTGGTAATTCAATGGACCACGTCACGAGATATAGAGATATTGACTTCACATTAACAAAAAAAACCCAGGTATGTGTTGGATGGATTACAGATACTTGGGAAAATAAATAAAGCTTAAAGTCAATTCCCTCATATAACAATAAAATGCGTCTTACAATAATATATTCCCACTTTATGCACTTGAGGGACTCCAGTTGACAGGCATCATCGATATCATAATAATGCACACATGAAGTAAAAATGTTTAAAATTTTTCACTAACAAAAAATATATATACAAGGGAAGATAATGAAATATTGACCGTAAGTACACTCTGCATAAGTTAAAACAGTTTATATGGCATAATCCTAGGCACAATTATTGTTTGAATTTGTTGAACATGAGCGAAACAACTGAGTGTTGCGTTACATTCGGTCGATATGGTGGGCTAGTCACAAAAGTATAAAAGTGACTTATAAAACGTTACTCAGTTTTAAGCAATATAAACTGCAAAAGGCTCACCACAGCAGTTAGTATCCAGTTAAACATGCAGAGAAGTAATTATAATTCAGCAACTAGTGAATTTTTTATACTTTTCGGTCTGGA
>OX235279.1:12761770-12790735 GCA_944472155.2 Trichobilharzia szidati
TAAGGCAATGGAGACAGAGAGGTCATCAGCATACTTGACAAAAGTGGCTACATCACAATGGGGCAAGTCATGTAAGAAAAAAGAAAACAGAAAAGGAGAAAGAACAGCACCTTGAGGAACACCAGATAAAGTAAGTGAGGTAGTGGAGGACTTTCCATTGTAGACGGTGTACTGCTTCCTATCAGAAAAATAGGAATGCAACCACTTATTTGTCCAGATCTCACTCTGTGTTGCAGCAAGCTTACTTAGCAAGAGAGACCTAGGAACAGAGTCAAATGCAGATGTGTAATCAAGGAAGGCACACCGAACATATTTGGCTCCTCTATCTAAACTAGAGACTATATTATGATATAGAACAACAGCGGCATCTAAGGTACACCTACTATGTTTATAAGCAAACTGGTTGGGGTCATTAGAAGGCTTTAAGGAGGGTTCAAGATTAAGTAAAATAAGTCTTTCCATAACTTTTAAAAAAGGTGAGGTAGTAGCAATTTAGATGGATTAACAAGAACATTTTTCTCACAGAAACGCCTGAACAGTTTTAAAAGACGTTCATTATGCAATTCGATGGTCGGACCATGAACTATAATGTCGTCTTGGTAAGACTCAACACCATCTAATCCATCTATCATCTGATTTATTACTTTTTGAAATATTGCAGGTGAAACCTTTAAACCAAAAGGTAAGAACTTATACTTGAACAATCCAAATGGAGTATTAATGGTTGTTAATGCACGAGACGCTTCGTCAAGAGGAATTTGCAAATAAGCATCTTTTAGATCTATTTTGGAAAAGTATTTTGAGCCATGTAGCTTGTAGAGAATGTCTTCGCTTTCTAGCGTAGTGCAACTTTGCTGTAGTTTACAGTTTACAGTTTACGATTTATTTAGGATAGTAGGCTATATGCCTGTGTTAATCCTTTCGATTTGTTACACACAGGAGGTCCAATCTCGCCTTGAATGAATCAACGGATGGCGCTGATACGACGTGTTCCGGTAGGGAGTTCCAATGGTTCACAATTCGATGCGAAAAACGGATCTCCAGACGCAGACGATTCGACCGTGGTTTTTGAACCTAGAGGTGATGTCCTCGCAATTGGTTGGTGCTAGAAGGAAGAAATAAATTAGATAAATTAGCTCCAAAATCATTTCTTAGGATACGGTATGCTAGTATTAGGTCACCCCTAAGTCGTCTGTATGACAGTGGAAATAAACCCAGTCGACTTAACCTCTCCTCATATGAGAGGATTGAGAAACCCTTGATTAGCTTAGTTCCTACTCTTTGCACCCTTTCTAATAAGTCTATTTCGTATTTGAAACACGGGCTCGCTGACTGGATCCCATATTCCAAATGAGGTCTGATATAAGTCGGATATAATATACGAAATATTTCAGCGTCAAAATTCGCAAAAGCCTTGCGTATGGCCCATAATATTCGAAAACCCTTAGTGGTTGCAGCTCTACAGTTTGTTGCTGTTTTCAAGTCATGCTGCACAACCACTCCCAAGTCCTTGTACTCAGTGACCACTGGGAGAGTAATGCCATTCATTGGGTAATTGTGCACGTGACTATGAGATACATGCATAACTACACTCTTGCTTAAGTTAATCTCCAAGGCCCAGTGCTTACACCAATCACTTAACAAGTTTAAATCTTCCTGCAAAGCAAGTTGATCACTGTCATCGTGTAAAGCCCTCCATATCTTGATGTCATCAGCAAACAGTAAGCAGGATGACTTAACTACCGATGGAATCTCATTAACATAAATCAAGAAAAGAAGTGGGCCTAGAATTGTACCCTGAGGAACGCCACTCTTAACCGATTCCCATGTTGATAAAACCCTGTTAACTCGTACTCTTTGTCTTCTGTCCTTTAGAAAGTCTTGAATCCAGTCGGCAACCACTTTATTGATTCCCAGACTACCTAACTTTACTAGAAGACCTGAGTGAGAAACCCTGTCAAACGCCTTGCTAAGGTCGATGAATATGGCATCCACCGGTATATTAGCATCAGCTGAGCTTGCCCAACTTTCTCTGGCCAAAAGAAGGTTGGTCAAGCAAGAATGACCTGCTCTAAAACCATGCTGTTCCACAGCGAAAAGTTTGTTCCCTTCAATGAACTGAATGATAGCATCACGAATTATTCTTTCTAGTAGTTCAACAACAATACTGGGCAAACTAACAGGACGATAGTTCTGAACTAAGTTCCTAGATCCGGTTTTGAAGACCGGACTAATGATGGCATCTCTCCAGTCTCTTGGACATTTAAACATCTTTCTAGTAACTAGCAAGATGTGAGAGGACCAGGAAAGATCGGAGGAAATACTCAGTCCAAGGTACTTGACATTAGATGTAGTTTCAACCTCTATGCCGTCAATGATAGTGGGACCATGTGAGCTAGCTAGTTGTTGTAGGTCACGTTTTCGTCTGAAAGTGAAATTTACTACCTGACATTTAGATGGATTCAGCTTAAGACCGTTTGAAGAGGACCACTGACTAATTTCCGAGAGAAAGTTATTTAATTTGGAACAGTCTGACTGAGAGTTGACAGGCATGGAGACAGAGAGGTCATCAGCATACTTGACAAAAGTGGCTACATCACAATGGGGCAAGTCATGTAAGAAAAAAGAAAACAGAAAAGGAGAAAGAACAGCACCTTGAGGAACACCAGATAAAGTAAGTGAGGTAGTGGAGGACTTTCCATTGTAGACGGTGTACTGCTTCCTATCAGAAAAATAGGAATGCAACCACTTATTTGTCCAGATCTCACTCTGTGTTGCAGCAAGCTTACTTAGCAAGAGAGACCTAGGAACAGAGTCAAATGCAGATGTGTAATCAAGGAAGGCACACCGAACATATTTGGCTCCTCTATCTAAACTAGAGACTATATTATGATATAGAACAACAGCGGCATCTAAGGTACACCTACTATGTTTATAAGCAAACTGGTTGGGGTCATTAGAAGGCTTTAAGGAGGGTTCAAGATTAAGTAAAATAAGTCTTTCCATAACTTTTAAAAAAGGTGAGGTAGTAGCAATTTAGATGGATTAACAAGAACATTTTTCTCACAGAAACGCCTGAACAGTTTTAAAAGACGTTCATTATGCAATTCGATGGTCGGACCATGAACTATAATGTCGTCTTGGTAAGACTCAACACCATCTAATCCATCTATCATCTGATTTATTACTTTTTGAAATATTGCAGGTGAAACCTTTAAACCAAAAGGTAAGAACTTATACTTGAACAATCCAAATGGAGTATTAATGGTTGTTAATGCACGAGACGCTTCGTCAAGAGGAATTTGCAAATAAGCATCTTTTAGATCTATTTTGGAAAAGTATTTTGAGCCATGTAGCTTGTAGAGAATGTCTTCGCTTTCTAGCGTAGTGCAACTTTGCTGTAGTTTACAGTTTACAGTTTACGATTTATTTAGGATAGTAGGCTATATGCCTGTGTTAATCCTTTCGATTTGTTACACACAGGAGGTCCAATCTCGCCTTGAATGAATCAACGGATGGCGCTGATACGACGTGTTCCGGTAGGGAGTTCCAATGGTTCACAATTCGATGCGAAAAACGGATCTCCAGACGCAGACGATTCGACCGTGGTTTTTGAACCTAGAGGTGATGTCCTCGCAATTGGTTGGTGCTAGAAGGAAGAAATAAATTAGATAAATTAGCTCCAAAATCATTTCTTAGGATACGGTATGCTAGTATTAGGTCACCCCTAAGTCGTCTGTATGACAGTGGAAATAAACCCAGTCGACTTAACCTCTCCTCATATGAGAGGATTGAGAAACCCTTGATTAGCTTAGTTCCTACTCTTTGCACCCTTTCTAATAAGTCTATTTCGTATTTGAAACACGGGCTCGCTGACTGGATCCCATATTCCAAATGAGGTCTGATATAAGTCGGATATAATATACGAAATATTTCAGCGTCAAAATTCGCAAAAGCCTTGCGTATGGCCCATAATATTCGAAAACCCTTAGTGGTTGCAGCTCTACAGTTTGTTGCTGTTTTCAAGTCATGCTGCACAACCACTCCCAAGTCCTTGTACTCAGTGACCACTGGGAGAGTAATGCCATTCATTGGGTAATTGTGCACGTGACTATGAGATACATGCATAACTACACTCTTGCTTAAGTTAATCTCCAAGGCCCAGTGCTTACACCAATCACTTAACAAGTTTAAATCTTCCTGCAAAGCAAGTTGATCACTGTCATCGTGTAAAGCCCTCCATATCTTGATGTCATCAGCAAACAGTAAGCAGGATGACTTAACTACCGATGGAATCTCATTAACATAAATCAAGAAAAGAAGTGGGCCTAGAATTGTACCCTGAGGAACGCCACTCTTAACCGATTCCCATGTTGATAAAACCCTGTTAACTCGTACTCTTTGTCTTCTGTCCTTTAGAAAGTCTTGAATCCAGTCGGCAACCACTTTATTGATTCCCAGACTACCTAACTTTACTAGAAGACCTGAGTGAGAAACCCTGTCAAACGCCTTGCTAAGGTCGATGAATATGGCATCCACCGGTATATTAGCATCAGCTGAGCTTGCCCAACTTTCTCTGGCCAAAAGAAGGTTGGTCAAGCAAGAATGACCTGCTCTAAAACCATGCTGTTCCACAGCGAAAAGTTTGTTCCCTTCAATGAACTGAATGATAGCATCACGAATTATTCTTTCTAGTAGTTCAACAACAATACTGGGCAAACTAACAGGACGATAGTTCTGAACTAAGTTCCTAGATCCGGTTTTGAAGACCGGACTAATGATGGCATCTCTCCAGTCTCTTGGACATTTAAACATCTTTCTAGTAACTAGCAAGATGTGAGAGGACCAGGAAAGATCGGAGGAAATACTCAGTCCAAGGTACTTGACATTAGATGTAGTTTCAACCTCTATGCCGTCAATGATAGTGGGACCATGTGAGCTAGCTAGTTGTTGTAGGTCACGTTTTCGTCTGAAAGTGAAATTTACTACCTGACATTTAGATGGATTCAGCTTAAGACCGTTTGAAGAGGACCACTGACTAATTTCCGAGAGAAAGTTATTTAATTTGGAACAGTCTGACTGAGAGTTGACAGGCATGGAGACAGAGAGGTCATCAGCATACTTGACAAAAGTGGCTACATCACAATGGGGCAAGTCATGTAAGAAAAAAGAAAACAGAAAAGGAGAAAGAACAGCACCTTGAGGAACACCAGATAAAGTAAGTGAGGTAGTGGAGGACTTTCCATTGTAGACGGTGTACTGCTTCCTATCAGAAAAATAGGAATGCAACCACTTATTTGTCCAGATCTCACTCTGTGTTGCAGCAAGCTTACTTAGCAAGAGAGACCTAGGAACAGAGTCAAATGCAGATGTGTAATCAAGGAAGGCACACCGAACATATTTGGCTCCTCTATCTAAACTAGAGACTATATTATGATATAGAACAACAGCGGCATCTAAGGTACACCTACTATGTTTATAAGCAAACTGGTTGGGGTCATTAGAAGGCTTTAAGGAGGGTTCAAGATTAAGTAAAATAAGTCTTTCCATAACTTTTAAAAAAGGTGAGGTAGTAGCAATTTAGATGGATTAACAAGAACATTTTTCTCACAGAAACGCCTGAACA
Source organism: Trichobilharzia szidati (assembly GCA_944472155.2). NCBI lineage: Eukaryota > Metazoa > Platyhelminthes > Trematoda > Strigeidida > Schistosomatidae > Trichobilharzia > Trichobilharzia szidati. The sequence continues at coordinate 12,767,397 of OX235279.1, forward strand.
GTTTTAAAAGACGTTCATTATGCAATTCGATGGTCGGACCATGAACTATAATGTCGTCTTGGTAAGACTCAACACCATCTAATCCATCTATCATCTGATTTATTACTTTTTGAAATATTGCAGGTGAAACCTTTAAACCAAAAGGTAAGAACTTATACTTGAACAATCCAAATGGAGTATTAATGGTTGTTAATGCACGAGACGCTTCGTCAAGAGGAATTTGCAAATAAGCATCTTTTAGATCTATTTTGGAAAAGTATTTTGAGCCATGTAGCTTGTAGAGAATGTCTTCGCTTTCTAGCGTAGTGCAACTTTGCTGTAGTTTACAGTTTACAGTTTACGATTTATTTAGGATAGTAGGCTATATGCCTGTGTTAATCCTTTCGATTTGTTACACACAGGAGGTCCAATCTCGCCTTGAATGAATCAACGGATGGCGCTGATACGACGTGTTCCGGTAGGGAGTTCCAATGGTTCACAATTCGATGCGAAAAACGGATCTCCAGACGCAGACGATTCGACCGTGGTTTTTGAACCTAGAGGTGATGTCCTCGCAATTGGTTGGTGCTAGAAGGAAGAAATAAATTAGATAAATTAGCTCCAAAATCATTTCTTAGGATACGGTATGCTAGTATTAGGTCACCCCTAAGTCGTCTGTATGACAGTGGAAATAAACCCAGTCGACTTAACCTCTCCTCATATGAGAGGATTGAGAAACCCTTGATTAGCTTAGTTCCTACTCTTTGCACCCTTTCTAATAAGTCTATTTCGTATTTGAAACACGGGCTCGCTGACTGGATCCCATATTCCAAATGAGGTCTGATATAAGTCGGATATAATATACGAAATATTTCAGCGTCAAAATTCGCAAAAGCCTTGCGTATGGCCCATAATATTCGAAAACCCTTAGTGGTTGCAGCTCTACAGTTTGTTGCTGTTTTCAAGTCATGCTGCACAACCACTCCCAAGTCCTTGTACTCAGTGACCACTGGGAGAGTAATGCCATTCATTGGGTAATTGTGCACGTGACTATGAGATACATGCATAACTACACTCTTGCTTAAGTTAATCTCCAAGGCCCAGTGCTTACACCAATCACTTAACAAGTTTAAATCTTCCTGCAAAGCAAGTTGATCACTGTCATCGTGTAAAGCCCTCCATATCTTGATGTCATCAGCAAACAGTAAGCAGGATGACTTAACTACCGATGGAATCTCATTAACATAAATCAAGAAAAGAAGTGGGCCTAGAATTGTACCCTGAGGAACGCCACTCTTAACCGATTCCCATGTTGATAAAACCCTGTTAACTCGTACTCTTTGTCTTCTGTCCTTTAGAAAGTCTTGAATCCAGTCGGCAACCACTTTATTGATTCCCAGACTACCTAACTTTACTAGAAGACCTGAGTGAGAAACCCTGTCAAACGCCTTGCTAAGGTCGATGAATATGGCATCCACCGGTATATTAGCATCAGCTGAGCTTGCCCAACTTTCTCTGGCCAAAAGAAGGTTGGTCAAGCAAGAATGACCTGCTCTAAAACCATGCTGTTCCACAGCGAAAAGTTTGTTCCCTTCAATGAACTGAATGATAGCATCACGAATTATTCTTTCTAGTAGTTCAACAACAATACTGGGCAAACTAACAGGACGATAGTTCTGAACTAAGTTCCTAGATCCGGTTTTGAAGACCGGACTAATGATGGCATCTCTCCAGTCTCTTGGACATTTAAACATCTTTCTAGTAACTAGCAAGATGTGAGAGGACCAGGAAAGATCGGAGGAAATACTCAGTCCAAGGTACTTGACATTAGATGTAGTTTCAACCTCTATGCCGTCAATGATAGTGGGACCATGTGAGCTAGCTAGTTGTTGTAGGTCACGTTTTCGTCTGAAAGTGAAATTTACTACCTGACATTTAGATGGATTCAGCTTAAGACCGTTTGAAGAGGACCACTGACTAATTTCCGAGAGAAAGTTATTTAATTTGGAACAGTCTGACTGAGAGTTGACAGGCATGGAGACAGAGAGGTCATCAGCATACTTGACAAAAGTGGCTACATCACAATGGGGCAAGTCATGTAAGAAAAAAGAAAACAGAAAAGGAGAAAGAACAGCACCTTGAGGAACACCAGATAAAGTAAGTGAGGTAGTGGAGGACTTTCCATTGTAGACGGTGTACTGCTTCCTATCAGAAAAATAGGAATGCAACCACTTATTTGTCCAGATCTCACTCTGTGTTGCAGCAAGCTTACTTAGCAAGAGAGACCTAGGAACAGAGTCAAATGCAGATGTGTAATCAAGGAAGGCACACCGAACATATTTGGCTCCTCTATCTAAACTAGAGACTATATTATGATATAGAACAACAGCGGCATCTAAGGTACACCTACTATGTTTATAAGCAAACTGGTTGGGGTCATTAGAAGGCTTTAAGGAGGGTTCAAGATTAAGTAAAATAAGTCTTTCCATAACTTTTAAAAAAGGTGAGGTAGTAGCAATTTAGATGGATTAACAAGAACATTTTTCTCACAGAAACGCCTGAACAGTTTTAAAAGACGTTCATTATGCAATTCGATGGTCGGACCATGAACTATAATGTCGTCTTGGTAAGACTCAACACCATCTAATCCATCTATCATCTGATTTATTACTTTTTGAAATATTGCAGGTGAAACCTTTAAACCAAAAGGTAAGAACTTATACTTGAACAATCCAAATGGAGTATTAATGGTTGTTAATGCACGAGACGCTTCGTCAAGAGGAATTTGCAAATAAGCATCTTTTAGATCTATTTTGGAAAAGTATTTTGAGCCATGTAGCTTGTAGAGAATGTCTTCGCTTTCTAGCGTAGTGCAACTTTGCTGTAGTTTACAGTTTACAGTTTACGATTTATTTAGGATAGTAGGCTATATGCCTGTGTTAATCCTTTCGATTTGTTACACACAGGAGGTCCAATCTCGCCTTGAATGAATCAACGGATGGCGCTGATACGACGTGTTCCGGTAGGGAGTTCCAATGGTTCACAATTCGATGCGAAAAACGGATCTCCAGACGCAGACGATTCGACCGTGGTTTTTGAACCTAGAGGTGATGTCCTCGCAATTGGTTGGTGCTAGAAGGAAGAAATAAATTAGATAAATTAGCTCCAAAATCATTTCTTAGGATACGGTATGCTAGTATTAGGTCACCCCTAAGTCGTCTGTATGACAGTGGAAATAAACCCAGTCGACTTAACCTCTCCTCATATGAGAGGATTGAGAAACCCTTGATTAGCTTAGTTCCTACTCTTTGCACCCTTTCTAATAAGTCTATTTCGTATTTGAAACACGGGCTCGCTGACTGGATCCCATATTCCAAATGAGGTCTGATATAAGTCGGATATAATATACGAAATATTTCAGCGTCAAAATTCGCAAAAGCCTTGCGTATGGCCCATAATATTCGAAAACCCTTAGTGGTTGCAGCTCTACAGTTTGTTGCTGTTTTCAAGTCATGCTGCACAACCACTCCCAAGTCCTTGTACTCAGTGACCACTGGGAGAGTAATGCCATTCATTGGGTAATTGTGCACGTGACTATGAGATACATGCATAACTACACTCTTGCTTAAGTTAATCTCCAAGGCCCAGTGCTTACACCAATCACTTAACAAGTTTAAATCTTCCTGCAAAGCAAGTTGATCACTGTCATCGTGTAAAGCCCTCCATATCTTGATGTCATCAGCAAACAGTAAGCAGGATGACTTAACTACCGATGGAATCTCATTAACATAAATCAAGAAAAGAAGTGGGCCTAGAATTGTACCCTGAGGAACGCCACTCTTAACCGATTCCCATGTTGATAAAACCCTGTTAACTCGTACTCTTTGTCTTCTGTCCTTTAGAAAGTCTTGAATCCAGTCGGCAACCACTTTATTGATTCCCAGACTACCTAACTTTACTAGAAGACCTGAGTGAGAAACCCTGTCAAACGCCTTGCTAAGGTCGATGAATATGGCATCCACCGGTATATTAGCATCAGCTGAGCTTGCCCAACTTTCTCTGGCCAAAAGAAGGTTGGTCAAGCAAGAATGACCTGCTCTAAAACCATGCTGTTCCACAGCGAAAAGTTTGTTCCCTTCAATGAACTGAATGATAGCATCACGAATTATTCTTTCTAGTAGTTCAACAACAATACTGGGCAAACTAACAGGACGATAGTTCTGAACTAAGTTCCTAGATCCGGTTTTGAAGACCGGACTAATGATGGCATCTCTCCAGTCTCTTGGACATTTAAACATCTTTCTAGTAACTAGCAAGATGTGAGAGGACCAGGAAAGATCGGAGGAAATACTCAGTCCAAGGTACTTGACATTAGATGTAGTTTCAACCTCTATGCCGTCAATGATAGTGGGACCATGTGAGCTAGCTAGTTGTTGTAGGTCACGTTTTCGTCTGAAAGTGAAATTTACTACCTGACATTTAGATGGATTCAGCTTAAGACCGTTTGAAGAGGACCACTGACTAATTTCCGAGAGAAAGTTATTTAATTTGGAACAGTCTGACTGAGAGTTGACAGGCATGGAGACAGAGAGGTCATCAGCATACTTGACAAAAGTGGCTACATCACAATGGGGCAAGTCATGTAAGAAAAAAGAAAACAGAAAAGGAGAAAGAACAGCACCTTGAGGAACACCAGATAAAGTAAGTGAGGTAGTGGAGGACTTTCCATTGTAGACGGTGTACTGCTTCCTATCAGAAAAATAGGAATGCAACCACTTATTTGTCCAGATCTCACTCTGTGTTGCAGCAAGCTTACTTAGCAAGAGAGACCTAGGAACAGAGTCAAATGCAGATGTGTAATCAAGGAAGGCACACCGAACATATTTGGCTCCTCTATCTAAACTAGAGACTATATTATGATATAGAACAACAGCGGCATCTAAGGTACACCTACTATGTTTATAAGCAAACTGGTTGGGGTCATTAGAAGGCTTTAAGGAGGGTTCAAGATTAAGTAAAATAAGTCTTTCCATAACTTTTAAAAAAGGTGAGGTAGTAGCAATTTAGATGGATTAACAAGAACATTTTTCTCACAGAAACGCCTGAACAGTTTTAAAAGACGTTCATTATGCAATTCGATGGTCGGACCATGAACTATAATGTCGTCTTGGTAAGACTCAACACCATCTAATCCATCTATCATCTGATTTATTACTTTTTGAAATATTGCAGGTGAAACCTTTAAACCAAAAGGTAAGAACTTATACTTGAACAATCCAAATGGAGTATTAATGGTTGTTAATGCACGAGACGCTTCGTCAAGAGGAATTTGCAAATAAGCATCTTTTAGATCTATTTTGGAAAAGTATTTTGAGCCATGTAGCTTGTAGAGAATGTCTTCGCTTTCTAGCGTAGTGCAACTTTGCTGTAGTTTACAGTTTACAGTTTACGATTTATTTAGGATAGTAGGCTATATGCCTGTGTTAATCCTTTCGATTTGTTACACACAGGAGGTCCAATCTCGCCTTGAATGAATCAACGGATGGCGCTGATACGACGTGTTCCGGTAGGGAGTTCCAATGGTTCACAATTCGATGCGAAAAACGGATCTCCAGACGCAGACGATTCGACCGTGGTTTTTGAACCTAGAGGTGATGTCCTCGCAATTGGTTGGTGCTAGAAGGAAGAAATAAATTAGATAAATTAGCTCCAAAATCATTTCTTAGGATACGGTATGCTAGTATTAGGTCACCCCTAAGTCGTCTGTATGACAGTGGAAATAAACCCAGTCGACTTAACCTCTCCTCATATGAGAGGATTGAGAAACCCTTGATTAGCTTAGTTCCTACTCTTTGCACCCTTTCTAATAAGTCTATTTCGTATTTGAAACACGGGCTCGCTGACTGGATCCCATATTCCAAATGAGGTCTGATATAAGTCGGATATAATATACGAAATATTTCAGCGTCAAAATTCGCAAAAGCCTTGCGTATGGCCCATAATATTCGAAAACCCTTAGTGGTTGCAGCTCTACAGTTTGTTGCTGTTTTCAAGTCATGCTGCACAACCACTCCCAAGTCCTTGTACTCAGTGACCACTGGGAGAGTAATGCCATTCATTGGGTAATTGTGCACGTGACTATGAGATACATGCATAACTACACTCTTGCTTAAGTTAATCTCCAAGGCCCAGTGCTTACACCAATCACTTAACAAGTTTAAATCTTCCTGCAAAGCAAGTTGATCACTGTCATCGTGTAAAGCCCTCCATATCTTGATGTCATCAGCAAACAGTAAGCAGGATGACTTAACTACCGATGGAATCTCATTAACATAAATCAAGAAAAGAAGTGGGCCTAGAATTGTACCCTGAGGAACGCCACTCTTAACCGATTCCCATGTTGATAAAACCCTGTTAACTCGTACTCTTTGTCTTCTGTCCTTTAGAAAGTCTTGAATCCAGTCGGCAACCACTTTATTGATTCCCAGACTACCTAACTTTACTAGAAGACCTGAGTGAGAAACCCTGTCAAACGCCTTGCTAAGGTCGATGAATATGGCATCCACCGGTATATTAGCATCAGCTGAGCTTGCCCAACTTTCTCTGGCCAAAAGAAGGTTGGTCAAGCAAGAATGACCTGCTCTAAAACCATGCTGTTCCACAGCGAAAAGTTTGTTCCCTTCAATGAACTGAATGATAGCATCACGAATTATTCTTTCTAGTAGTTCAACAACAATACTGGGCAAACTAACAGGACGATAGTTCTGAACTAAGTTCCTAGATCCGGTTTTGAAGACCGGACTAATGATGGCATCTCTCCAGTCTCTTGGACATTTAAACATCTTTCTAGTAACTAGCAAGATGTGAGAGGACCAGGAAAGATCGGAGGAAATACTCAGTCCAAGGTACTTGACATTAGATGTAGTTTCAACCTCTATGCCGTCAATGATAGTGGGACCATGTGAGCTAGCTAGTTGTTGTAGGTCACGTTTTCGTCTGAAAGTGAAATTTACTACCTGACATTTAGATGGATTCAGCTTAAGACCGTTTGAAGAGGACCACTGACTAATTTCCGAGAGAAAGTTATTTAATTTGGAACAGTCTGACTGAGAGTTGACAGGCATGGAGACAGAGAGGTCATCAGCATACTTGACAAAAGTGGCTACATCACAATGGGGCAAGTCATGTAAGAAAAAAGAAAACAGAAAAGGAGAAAGAACAGCACCTTGAGGAACACCAGATAAAGTAAGTGAGGTAGTGGAGGACTTTCCATTGTAGACGGTGTACTGCTTCCTATCAGAAAAATAGGAATGCAACCACTTATTTGTCCAGATCTCACTCTGTGTTGCAGCAAGCTTACTTAGCAAGAGAGACCTAGGAACAGAGTCAAATGCAGATGTGTAATCAAGGAAGGCACACCGAACATATTTGGCTCCTCTATCTAAACTAGAGACTATATTATGATATAGAACAACAGCGGCATCTAAGGTACACCTACTATGTTTATAAGCAAACTGGTTGGGGTCATTAGAAGGCTTTAAGGAGGGTTCAAGATTAAGTAAAATAAGTCTTTCCATAACTTTTAAAAAAGGTGAGGTAGTAGCAATTTAGATGGATTAACAAGAACATTTTTCTCACAGAAACGCCTGAACAGTTTTAAAAGACGTTCATTATGCAATTCGATGGTCGGACCATGAACTATAATGTCGTCTTGGTAAGACTCAACACCATCTAATCCATCTATCATCTGATTTATTACTTTTTGAAATATTGCAGGTGAAACCTTTAAACCAAAAGGTAAGAACTTATACTTGAACAATCCAAATGGAGTATTAATGGTTGTTAATGCACGAGACGCTTCGTCAAGAGGAATTTGCAAATAAGCATCTTTTAGATCTATTTTGGAAAAGTATTTTGAGCCATGTAGCTTGTAGAGAATGTCTTCGCTTTCTAGCGTAGTGCAACTTTGCTGTAGTTTACAGTTTACAGTTTACGATTTATTTAGGATAGTAGGCTATATGCCTGTGTTAATCCTTTCGATTTGTTACACACAGGAGGTCCAATCTCGCCTTGAATGAATCAACGGATGGCGCTGATACGACGTGTTCCGGTAGGGAGTTCCAATGGTTCACAATTCGATGCGAAAAACGGATCTCCAGACGCAGACGATTCGACCGTGGTTTTTGAACCTAGAGGTGATGTCCTCGCAATTGGTTGGTGCTAGAAGGAAGAAATAAATTAGATAAATTAGCTCCAAAATCATTTCTTAGGATACGGTATGCTAGTATTAGGTCACCCCTAAGTCGTCTGTATGACAGTGGAAATAAACCCAGTCGACTTAACCTCTCCTCATATGAGAGGATTGAGAAACCCTTGATTAGCTTAGTTCCTACTCTTTGCACCCTTTCTAATAAGTCTATTTCGTATTTGAAACACGGGCTCGCTGACTGGATCCCATATTCCAAATGAGGTCTGATATAAGTCGGATATAATATACGAAATATTTCAGCGTCAAAATTCGCAAAAGCCTTGCGTATGGCCCATAATATTCGAAAACCCTTAGTGGTTGCAGCTCTACAGTTTGTTGCTGTTTTCAAGTCATGCTGCACAACCACTCCCAAGTCCTTGTACTCAGTGACCACTGGGAGAGTAATGCCATTCATTGGGTAATTGTGCACGTGACTATGAGATACATGCATAACTACACTCTTGCTTAAGTTAATCTCCAAGGCCCAGTGCTTACACCAATCACTTAACAAGTTTAAATCTTCCTGCAAAGCAAGTTGATCACTGTCATCGTGTAAAGCCCTCCATATCTTGATGTCATCAGCAAACAGTAAGCAGGATGACTTAACTACCGATGGAATCTCATTAACATAAATCAAGAAAAGAAGTGGGCCTAGAATTGTACCCTGAGGAACGCCACTCTTAACCGATTCCCATGTTGATAAAACCCTGTTAACTCGTACTCTTTGTCTTCTGTCCTTTAGAAAGTCTTGAATCCAGTCGGCAACCACTTTATTGATTCCCAGACTACCTAACTTTACTAGAAGACCTGAGTGAGAAACCCTGTCAAACGCCTTGCTAAGGTCGATGAATATGGCATCCACCGGTATATTAGCATCAGCTGAGCTTGCCCAACTTTCTCTGGCCAAAAGAAGGTTGGTCAAGCAAGAATGACCTGCTCTAAAACCATGCTGTTCCACAGCGAAAAGTTTGTTCCCTTCAATGAACTGAATGATAGCATCACGAATTATTCTTTCTAGTAGTTCAACAACAATACTGGGCAAACTAACAGGACGATAGTTCTGAACTAAGTTCCTAGATCCGGTTTTGAAGACCGGACTAATGATGGCATCTCTCCAGTCTCTTGGACATTTAAACATCTTTCTAGTAACTAGCAAGATGTGAGAGGACCAGGAAAGATCGGAGGAAATACTCAGTCCAAGGTACTTGACATTAGATGTAGTTTCAACCTCTATGCCGTCAATGATAGTGGGACCATGTGAGCTAGCTAGTTGTTGTAGGTCACGTTTTCGTCTGAAAGTGGATGTTAATGCACGAGACGCTTCGTCAAGTGTAGTTTGCAAATAAGCTTCGAAAATTTACATTTCATATGTTTTTGACTAAGCCCAAAGTCGTATGCTGATGGAAGGAATTCAGGTAATATTGCGAAACGCCTGCTTACTTTTTTATGTCAACTTTCATTGAACATGTATTAATCACAACATTTTTTTCATTTTTAGGCAAATGTTAAAGATACCAGGTGATATAACAGTGCCAGTTATGTAAGTAACTTTTTCTAAATGTAAATCCTTGTTATTTGCTGAGCACAATTTTTCATAAATAATATTTTATTTTGCTTATTTACAGGATGCTACCAGTGAATCTCACTTGACGGATTTGCAGTGAAAATGTACTACAGTTGATTAAATACAAAAGTCTCTCAATTATAAAAACTGTAAACTAAATGAATTGCGCCGGCGTAGGACAAAGGTGATGATAATAATTAGCAGTCTTTTCGTTCTGAATTAATGCTAGTCAGTGCTGAATATGTATGTGCTGAGAAGGCTAGAATTAAGCTGAAAAAATTGCCACTATGTGCTGAATTAAGTCTTTCCGTTCTGAATTAATGCTAGTCAGTGCTTAATATGTCCTGTAAGGGCTGGAACAAAGCTGACAAGCAAGCCCAGTAGGTTCTGATCTACTCCTAAAAATGCCGAGAAAAAGAACACAGTGCTGAATTAGTTCTAGTCATGCTGAAAACCAGCACTGAGTTCTAGTCTGTGCCATTAAACAAACCATTCGAGAACAGATTCAGAATTTACTCACTATAGGATGCTAGAATTATTTCAGAATTACTGAGATATAATTCAGCATTATTGTAAGCTTGGGGAGCCCTCTCTCGTGTTTCGAAAGTTGTTATGTGGAAGTGATTTGTTAGAAGTTCACGGAGTTTATCATAAGACAGAGAAATTGGTTTATCTGGAAATGACAGAGGTTTCACTACGCTGTACGCATCTAGCCCAATAGCATTAATAAAATGAGCTGGAATTTATTCCCTCTAATATAATAATGTACACCAGAAGACGTCGACATTACATGCGTTGGGAGAATTCGAGATTTGAATAGCTTAGAAGGACTTTCATGAGTACTTGTATGCTATTGAAGTAGGAAGTTATCTACATATTTGATGTATTCAGTAAACCTCTCAGTTTCACTAGGTAGCAGATAGTGGAGGGCTGGAGACCTTTGTGAAATGTTGCGTTGTAGTTCTGGAGTACGTGATTTAATAGAGTCGAAAAGATTTAATGCATGTCGTTGGAAAGATTTAGTGTTGGGATATATGTGACTTCTTCTCAGAGCTTTCCAAAACCACTTTGGATATTCGCGATTGGTGATACAGTCATTGAAAAAAGTTATTTTCACTTTCGCTACAACGCAACATTTCACATAGGTCTCCAGCCCTCCACCATCTGCTACCTAGTGAAACTGAGAGGTTTACTGAATACGTCAATTCAGTCACTGAAAAACGGGCACAATCTACTATATCGCAACTCACAAAAAGCTTCAAATCTACATATTTCTCTAGCTCGTCAAAATTCTTAGGACTCATTGACGCTATAGCATTATTTAATATCGGTACAAAATTTTCTGCCAACCTGTTAGACTGAGGATGACGTAGTGCTGTGTACAGATGACTACAACCTATATGTTTAAGCCAATCACTGGAGTTCTTCTCAGTGAAATGAGTACCATTGTCAGTAACTAAGACATCTGGAATTCCTTCTCGACTAAAAATCTTCCTCAAAGCTGTGCGAGTGAATCTTGTATTGTTATTATTATTACATTATTGTTTCCTTTAGTTGATACGGCTTGAGCCGGACGTCCCCATTGTTTTCATTTCTCAGCCAACGTTTTCACGTAACTCAGTGCCTGCCCACGTGTTTTCATCTCCCCTTCATATGATCTCCTCCAAGTCACCCTCACGCTGACGACCAACTCGCCACTTCCCCTTCGAGTTCCACTCTAACAATGGCTTGTCTAGTGATGTCACTCACTTGATGGTTTCCTCACAGTACGGCCAGACAATCCATCTCCATTTCTTCCTGCTTATTTGTTGCACAATCGGTTCTTGCTGTGTTGGTTCGCTCATTGCCAGAGATCCCACCCTGTTGCTAATCTTTTCTAGCCGGCCATCTGATCTTCAGTGGTATTGAGCGAAGACAGCTGTTGATGAAGGTCTGTAGTTTGTTTGAGGTGCTCTTTATGACGCGCAGTGCAAGTCTCTGATCCGTATAATGAGTAGCACTAACTGACTTCATATTGGATCTTATTTTCATTTTCATGCTGAGTAGTTCTGAGTACTGTTGACCTCCACACAGACTTGAGAGTAGTGAAAGCTTGCCTTTCTTTCCCGATCCTTGCTTTGATATCCTCGTCAGTTCCAGCCAGCTGTAGTTGAAAGGATGCTTCTCAGGTCGGTAGGTAAAGGAGGTTGTTTCTTTCAGGTTCCTCCCATTTATGTTGGCTGATTGTTGTCTGTTGTTGTTGCTGTTGTTATTCTTGTTGGTGTTGCCCAGGAATCTTCATCACCTACCTCTGTTTTCTCTATGTTTACTTGGAGTCCTATCTTTGATGCTTCTTCTGCCAACTTGTTGCTGCTTTTCGCTTGCATATCTCTTCCAGCATTTTGTGGGAAATCAGACGTATACACCACATCGGCGAAGTCCAGATCCTGCAAGTTTTTTGTGTGGGTCCATTTTATGCCTGTTTCCTCGCTGACTGGCCCGCTGTCTGTCGCATTATCCAATCTACTGCAATGAGGAAAATCATTGGCGATAGTAGGGAGGTAGCCTTTTCTCAGCCCTGTCTTCACTTCAAAGGATCCCGTGAGTTTCCCGCTGTGGAATTCTTGGCATGCAGCATTGTCGGACAACTGTTGGATGACATGTGTAATTGTTGGTGGCACCCCGTAGTAGTGAAGTATTTGCTAAATCACCTCTCAATCGACACTGCGTTGTCGAAGGCCTTTTCAAAGTCGATGTTGTTGAGATAGGGAGCTGACTGCAATTCCAAGCTCTGTTCAATGGTGTCGGTGGCACAGTGGTTAGGACTCTCGCCGACCATGTACATGGTCCGAGGTTCGAGCCCCTGCTGGTGCACATCCGATATCTATGGTCGGCCTGCAAAATTTGGGCTACCGATATCCATGCTGAAAATGCCATACTTGTACTGAAAATACGGTGTGGCATCAAGCTGTAACCAAAATAAAAATAAATGATATGTAGTGTTGCGCTTTGATCAATGCATGACTTGTTCCCCCTGAATCCACTCTTTTCCGGTCGGAGCTTTTCATCCAGGGAGGCGTGTTTGATTCTCTCCAGGATGATGCGGTTTAGTATTTTGCTTGGGACAGGAGCATAATTCCGCGCCAGTTCCTGCATTCACTCAAGTCTCTTTTCTTTGACAGTTTGAATAAGTGGCCTTCCCTCCAATCCACAGATATCTTGCCCTTTTTACACCTTCTCCAGTAGTGGTGTCATCAAGTCCGCTGATGTGCCTGTGACCATTTGCATTGCATCTGGTGGGATTCCGTCTGGCCCTGCTGCTTTTCCAGCTTTTAGCATCTCGATTGCCTTCAGGATTTTCTGTTCTCGTCGGAGGGTTGATGTCCACTGATAGTTCTGCTTTCGCTGTTGGCGTAATTGGGCGAGTTGTAGGTGGCGGTCGATTTAGAAGTCTTTTGAAGTGTTCAGCCCACTGTTTCCTCTGCTCCACCTCTTCGGTGATTGACTTTCCATTGTCGTCCTTCACTGGCTTGATTTGTGTCGAACGTTTCGCCGACAGGGACCTAGTTATTTGGTAGAGTGTTGCGAGGTTTACTTTGCCTTCACTGCAGCTTGCTCTGCTTCACTTGCCATAGCTTCATAATATTTTCTTTTGTCTTCTCTGACACTCATTTTCAGTGTATTGTAGCTTGCATTCAACTCGTGTTTTCATTGCTCGTTGATACACTGGATAATCTTTTGTTTCAACATCCTTCTCTCTTCTATTAGTCTCCGTGTATCCGTAGTGAGCCACTGTTTGTCCTGCCTCTTCTTTCTGCCTATAACTCCCATGCAGGTTTGACTCCACACGGCTTTCAGGCTGTTCCAGTGTTTTTCAACGCTGGTCTCTTCGCTATTGTAGATTTGTGTCTCCGCCTTTTTCCTTAGGTTTGCAGTGAGGATGTCGTTTGTGGCCTGATCCTTCAGTTTTTGAGCATTGAACTTGGTTTGTGGTCTATCTGTAGCTCCTGTTTCTTTTAAGTCTTTTAATTTGATTTGGAGTGTTCCTTGTACGAGATAGTGGTCTGAGGCGACGTTTGCTCCTCTTCTTTCTTTTGTGTCCAGTGAGCTGCGTCTCCACTTCCTTGAGCAGCATTGAGATGTGGTCAATTTGGTTTTTGGTTCACCCGTTTGGTGACACCCATGAAGCCTTGTGGATATCCTTGTGTTTCTATACGCTGCTATCAATCACTAGTTCATTGAAGGCGCAGAAGTCAGCGAAGAGTTCTCCATTTTAATTCACTTCTCCGTGAGCTTCTCTATCCATGATGAGTGCTCTTCCTGGTAGAAAATCGGCGGACAACCCGTGTACGGTCGTAAATCATTTGATTGTAATAAAAACCCATACCATAAGGCCAATCAATGTTTTCTTATGTTTACTTACAGGAAGATACTCCGGTGTCAACTATCTGGACCAGGAGATGCAAGAATTGCAGAACCTGAACATAACCGGAGACCATTTAGTGATTGACGGTATCGACGTTCGCGAGTTGTACGGATTATACTAACGCAAGATCTTATACCAACAACTTCTATAGTGTTCGTTCTTCGAGTACCAAATGGTAAAGCAAAAGACCAGATTTTGTCGTCCAAAGTACGTATTATATTTCGGGACAAAATCGCGGGTAGAGGTGAATGCTTAGCTAGCTAGTAATCGTGCACGCACGTGACACGACGGAGCACCAAATGGCGGGGATGCTTGACCGTAAGCCTTCAGCTAAACAAGTCAACTTAAACAGTGATGGTCAGCATCCAATGTTGAGTGATGATTGCTGTGGTTAATAATTTTGGGGAATTATTTACCGCTACAGCTCACTCCCCCCTAGTGGGTTTGTGAGGACCCTAAGACATGACCAGCCGGAGGTAAAAAATCTCGATGGTTCCCTGAGGGTGAAAAAATCTTCCGAGCGGCTTGCTGGAGGGCCTGCTGGTCTGTCTGCCTATGCTAATAGGGTGTCTGTACAAAGCTTCCTCGATGTTTGTTCGTTGGATCCGGTGCTTCGTTTGTTTCCTGTCCAGTGCCCGTTGCACCTGGAAAAGAAAACAAGAATGCTGAGAACCTTGTCGAAGGAAAATGTACCAAATAAGCGTTTTTTTACAAAAAAATGACGTGCATCTACTATACAGTAAAATAATGTAAAGTTCAAAACATCGGGAAAAAAATATACATCTAATTTAATTTTTTTCCAAGTGCATGTTTAATGTACGACTAAAGGAAAAATATCGTTTACTTGTGTCAAGTGATGCAACATAAAAAAATTGATGTGTCACTCAGTTATGTGAAATAGGTGTGAAGGTATTCTGGGAATCTAACGTGACGTCCAGAACGCGTTTTCTTAGAGTGATCGGCCGAAGTAGCCAGTGGGCGTATGCCCTGACAGTCAATAGTGTGACCCAGAAAATCGAGTGAGTCAACGCCTATTTGACACTTCTGTATATTGACGGTAACACCATGTTGGCGTCACCTTTCAAATGCCAAGTCCAAGTGTCTGAGGTGAGTTTCCTTATCTGGACTGGCAATGAGGCAGTCGTCTAAGTGTGCGTATACAAAGTCGAGACCGCGAAATACTTCATCGATGAAGCGTTGTAATGTTTGTGCCGCATTCCGGAGGCCGAATGGCATACGTAGGAATTCGAAAAGTCCGAAAGGCGTAATGATAGCCCTTTTCGGAATATCTTCCGTTGCCATCGGGATTTGGTTATATGCTTTAACCAAGTCGATTTTGGAGAACATAGATGCTCCAGATAACGTTGCCGTCAAGTCGTGTATGTGAGGCAAAGGGTAGCAATCAGGGGTTGTTTTGGCGTTCACTCGCCGGTAATCACCGGTGGGTCGCCAATCGTTACTATCCTTATTCGGTACCATATGCAATGGGGATGCTCATGGACTATTCGATGGCCGAATGATGCCAAGGGTGAGCATATGATCGAATTCCTTTCTGGCAATTCCCAGTTTGTCAGGGGCCAGTCGTCGTGCTTTAGATGTCACGGGCTGTCCTGAGGTTATGATGTGGTGCATAACATTGCTGGTTATGCACGGGAGATCGTTAGATATGCAATTGACTTCCGGATATTTGTCAACAATCGGTTGAAAAGTTGGATCGAGGATTGCTTTCATCTTGACTATTGACAAGCTTGGGCCTACGTAAGTTATGCCTTTGATAGACAAACTAGTAGTGTTATCAATTAGTCGTTTACGGCGGACGTCTACGAGCAAATCATGATGATTAAGTAGGTCCATGCCAATGATGGGCATTGTGACGTCAGCGATTAGGAAAATCCACTGAATGGGTTCGCGTAAACCTACGTTCAGATAGACGTATTTCCGACCATAGGTTGCAATTGGTTTTCCATTTGCAGCCTGTAGGTTGAAGTTAGGATCCTTCTGTCGATCTGCTGCTGTAGCAGGAAGGACGCTGACTTCGGCGCCTGTGTCGACTACATATCTAGTCTGGCTCATTACATCATGGATGTAAAGTAAGCGGCTAGTGCCACCGGCGACGGTTGCCGCTGACGAGTGCCGACGGGATAGTTTCCCACAGACTTGGAGGCTTTGTCGAAATCACAAGGTTTTCGACAACATTTCGCTTCCTTGCCATAGGTGTTGTGATACCAACACCAGTCAGGATTTCTGAGAGAACGTGTGTTGCACTTAGATCGTCCACGTGCGTTCAGCCGTTGAGGGGATTTAGAACGACGGCAGGAGGAATTGCTGGGCTTGTTTGACCTAAGCATCTGCTGGACGGAGTTGATTAACTCTATCATTGCAGAATCCTTCTTCGAAGCCTGTTCGGTAACTGAGTATACTTCGGTAACTGGCCGTTTCGTTATCTCTAGAATTCTATCTGCAGAGACAGCTAAGTCATCTATGAGAACACTTTGAAGTGTCACAAGTACAGTCTGAACTGACTGTGGCAGTTTAGATAAAAATAGTTCTCTGAACAGTCCTTCGTCGAACTGACTTTGGCCAATGATCTCTTTCATTCTTGCCAGCATGTTCACGGCTGACTGATCTCCTAGCTCGATGTTACGAAATAACTCATCCAGACGTTGTCGATCTGTGAGAACGTTTCTCTTGAGGATGGATGCTTTGAGCAACTCGTACGAGTTACTTACCGACATCTGCAGAGTTACGCACTTGCTGAATTCCCGCGGTAGGGCGTGAATAACTGCAAGGAACTGTGAACGTTGATCAGTTATGCCATGTTCACAAAAATCAGACTCAGCAATCTGAAACCACGTTTCAGCATTATCTGGCCAATATGGTACTAGCTGGATTGTTTTGGCGGTTGAGCGAATCTGAATAATCTTGGGGCTAGGATCGCTCATGACGAACAGTATGGCGATAACAATTTAGTACAAGAACAAACACAAAAAGGAACGAACTCACCGGGTTTATCTGCGTGTGAATTGAAGATGTAGTTCGTGGTTGGGCTCACCAGTTTAATGGTGGCTGCGGGTATCGATGTTCGTCGGGCTCACCAGTTTATTGGTTGGCGGTATCGACGTTCGCGAGTTGTACGGATTATACTAACGCAAGATCTTATACCAACAACTTCTATAGTGTTCGTTCTTCGAGTACCAAATGGTAAAGCAAAAGACCAGATTTTGTCGTCCAAAGTACGTATTATATTTCGGGACAAAATCGCGGGTAGAGGCGAATGCTTAGCTAGCTAGTAATCGTGCACGCACGTGACACGACGGAGCACCAAATGGCGGGGATGCTTGACCGTAAGCCTTCAGCTAAACAAGTCAACTTAAACAGTGATGGTCAGCATCCAATGTTGAGTGATGATTGCTGTGGTTAATAATTTTGGGGAATTATTTACCGCTACAACCAGTAAATCCGTTATACTCTAAGACTGGACTCCCGCACTCTTTAAAAGTCGATTTCGTGAATTAAACGTTCCCTTACACAGCTCGTCTTTCGTTTTCATTACATTTGTGTCTCCTGCTTTGCTTGTTATCTAATTGGTGGATGCCTAATCACTACATTTATTGAAGTAACTGGCGAATTTTATCTTTAATCACAACTAGCTGCCAATCAGCGAATGACCTCGAATGGCCCAGTGAGGCTCATGCACGTGAGTAAAAACTTGATTTCCGCTTGGTTCATGTCATATAACTGCTCTATCGAAGTAATGCTTGTAGTTCGATGAGGATAAAGTTTTGAAGTATTGTCTGGATATGGGGTTGCTTAGGAAAGAGAGTGTAGCGGTAAATAATTTCCCAAGATTATCGACCACAGCAATCATCACTGAACATCGGATGCTGACCCTCACTGTTTAAGTCGTCTTGTTTGACTGAAGGCTCCCGGTCAAGCATCCTTGCCATTTGGTACTCCGTCGTGTCACGTGCGTGCACGATCATTAGCCAGCTAAGCACTCAACATGGTTCACGACTTGGTCCCGAAATATATCTCGTACTTTGCTTTGTATTTGGTACACGAGAAACGAATACTTTAGAAGTTGTTGGTATAAGATCTTGCGTTATTATACTCCGTACAATTCGCGAACGTCGATACCGTCAGCCTCCAAAAGAGGAGTTGTTCATGTGGTGATGTCGTTATTTTAAAAAGCTTCAGTAGGTTGATTGATGGATATGTCCATCATTGTGCAATTTGTTTTGAGACGAGTGAGTGTTAGAGAAGGTAAGCTGATCATTTTAATATTTCGTAGGAACATTTTTCGCTAGTTCGCATCTCTCCCTAACTCAGATTCTGTATATTTGTAATTACTGGGTTTCAAAACAGCCCGTGAGTGGCTCAGTTGCCGAAACTGAAAATAGCCTCATGTCAACAGTTCATTAGTACAAGCACTGCAGAGACATCGCATCATAGGAAATGGAGTGAATTACTTCGTTCTCAGGAGAAGATGGTGTCGTCGTACACGTGGACGAAACTGTCTTACTGGTCTTGAACGAGCCAACAATATTTGGGTGATCGGTTTATTTGACACCTACCTACAAAAACGATTCTTGGGGAGAATAGCAGATAGAAAGTCTACTATCCTAGTGCCTATTGTCACTCGACGCTTGAAACAGGAATCTACAGTACATACCGATGGATGGAAAGGATATAACTCCTTGTCATTCCTTGGGTATATTAATCACAGAGTAAATCATTCTAGTGATTTTGTGGCTTCCACTACAGGGAAACACACGAATTCTATAGAAGGATTCTGGAGAAGACTGAAAAATGATATTAGGGCTAAAGATGGATCTCAAAGGTATGTCATTTATAGTCATTTGGATGGATATATGAACTGAATGTGGTGTAGCTTTTCTATTGGTACTCCTATGCTTAACTCAGACATTTTTCTGTCACATGTTATAGAGAGATACCTATGTAGCAGTGTTATGCAGTTTCCATGCATTTTAAGTAAATATAAGTTTTCTATAATCAAAAATCTACCTTTCATGTCATTGGTTCGTTGAAAGTAGTTCGCCCATTGGTAGTTAATGAAGCTTAAAGTTCAACTTTTCGAAGTGAAGCGGTTTTAACATTAAAAGAAAAAAATGATGTTCTTAGCGGGCCGCAATTTACGGCCAGCCTACAAATAGTTTAATTACTTACTGCTTCGTCAAGAAAAGCCAAGTTACTCAAAGACACACATTATAAAGACTTCTAGTTATGTGATTTTGCAGTTCAAAGGATTAGACAAAGACATGATGATGTGGGCTACTTCATTTTATTAATTATTTCCACTTTCTTTATTGTCTGCCTTTG
The DNA here is from genome assembly GCA_944472155.2 of Trichobilharzia szidati. Lineage (NCBI taxonomy): Eukaryota > Metazoa > Platyhelminthes > Trematoda > Strigeidida > Schistosomatidae > Trichobilharzia > Trichobilharzia szidati. The sequence goes on from OX235279.1 coordinate 12,786,933, forward strand.
CTGTTGGCCTCAAAGCTCTTCTACACGCATCTGTTTTAGGGAAACCCACAAAAATATCTAGGAATTACATACAAATGGGTTTTTTACTAGTTTTACGACATAGACTAAATGTTTACAGGAAGAAGCAATGATCATTTTATCTGATTGAAAAATACTGACTAATACAACTGTACACATTTGAAGTCAGTATTACATATGTCAATGTAGTTGAAGAATGAACAATCGATTCATGTTTGTTTACTTAAAACCAACTCCATATTTTGACGGGAGTCACCGATACTGCAGTCATCGCTCCATCGTACGCTGTCCGTTAGAAGACGGAGAAATACTATCAGAGGTATTACTGTGATTAATTGTTATGATATTTATTCTTAGACTTTGTGTATAATAACGTTATTGTTAATAATAATAATAATGTATTTCATATAAATTTACAAATTTACATGAAAATGCATGCCATTTTTACAGGCACGATCAAGTATGATATAATATCAAATCGTAGATTGTCTACAAGTTAATCGTATTTCAACTGTTAAATATTCGATACATATAATACACTCATTTTCTGAATTAGGCCGCATAGTTATTGAATTGTACAGTTGTCCTCCAGGTTGAGCGGGAAAATCGACTTCGTTCCGTTTTCATCCCGTGGTTGTAGGCATACGATAACCAACCAATATTGAGGTAAGTACACCTTTTACAAAGGATTGGAATCTGTTTTAGAAAAATTAAAGTGCTGAGGTGAATCATTAAATTGTAATGAAATAGGTAAGTGCAAGTATCATTAATAAATGCATTAATAAAGGAAACACCCTAGGGTAACAACATTCATTTGCAATGTATAATGCTACAGATATATCACAAACTATCATGATATCCACTTTTGGTTTTAATACAATTATCCTCATGCCAGTTGTTTTTATTTTATACCTTTTTGTGCATTTAGTGCACAACCGTACCCTTCAGAGAGTAGGAGTATAATAAGTAATGAAGAGCTATAAGATGTTAAGTTTAATGGAGTAAAATGAGGATCAAGTAAAGACGTTGTCAGAAAATAAATGAGATAAGACATTGTGGAGTGGTATGAGAAGATCTGACGATAGACAGCAAGTTAATTTATAAGATGCCCCATAAATCTGAGCACATCCCACGTGGTCGCATCTCAACAATAGGCTGGGTGAATGGTATATATTTAAAGGTAGAAGCATGATCTGTCAAGGCGTTCATTGTTATCTTTTTCAAGATAAAGCTTTAAGCCCTCATAAAAATCAGAAATATCTCGAGCCTTCAAATTTTTTAATGCTGTTCCTGCAGAATGGGGCGATTCACCTTAGTGACCCCCACCATATCTACTGATCAGCTAACTCCACCCTCCCACCTTTTTTGATGTTAGGCTCTGAGACTATGATTATTATGGTTACCGCAAATATATTGCTTGGTACCAGACATGTTCGTACCCCATATTCCATCTCCCTAGCTTTCTTAATGAGTGCTTCCAATAGGTCCCCGCGTACATCTTTATGAACATATTATATATGTATGCATGCGTCCTAATGAACAGATTACTTTATAAGAAGTCAAAAACCTTGAAGAATAACAAGAATAGGTTTTGTGAATAGTGGAGCAAGATTCAGCAGAACAATATAGTTAGGGTTCAATATAGGTAGTATGAACTGAAGGTAAGGTCGGTTGGCAGGACCAAGTGTACTAAATTATCATGACAGTTTTATATATAGTAAACATTTGACATTGCAAAGTAACCTGTCTACATATATTATAAAAAGATATTAGCAGAACCAACAAAATTTCAGCATTTGGTTAACAATACTACAGAAAGTTAGTGAGTCTTACAGATAGCCGTAAAGTAAATCAATCTATGTATAATAAGAGTGTAATCAGTGTTATAATTCGTATTATCAAAGAATACATTAGGCTCAAAAACTGAATGTTATAAGGGAAATAAGAGTGATAAACTAAGGGAACATTTGCTGCGTAAGTAATCATTTTAAGTATTTTAATGATAATCTAATTTCAAGTATTGAACATGCATAATTACTAAGTATTATTAGGTTAGTCTAGGAACTAGTGTACTGTCCGTAGTTAAATATTGAAATGTCATGGTTTCACCACTCTACCAGCAGTTGAGATCATTTAGAAGGGCTAGGGTGGACATGTTAATATGTTTTTCTAGGCTCCTTTTGAAACTGTCAGGCCTTTCACAGGATCTAATCTCAGAGGGTAGTTGGTTCCAAAGTTTGCAATATTTAATGGTGAAAAAGTTAGCTCTAGTGGTGAGCTTATGGGTGTTAACCTTGAGAAGGCAGTTATGGTTGTTCATACGATTTAGGATTAGCCCAGGCTATAGACGAGTTACTGTTACAGTGCTTTCTTATAACTTTGAATAAGAGAAATAAATTGCACTTCACCCTCCTTAACCATAAGGGTTCTAAGTCCAGTCGAATACATCTGTCAAGGTATTCTATTTGCTGATCATAACCTAATATGCGTTTCGTCAGGGATCTTTGGACACTTTCAACTTTTTTTCTGTCTGCTGATTTAAAGCTACTGTATAAGTGGGCACAGTATTCAAGTTTGGGGCGAATGCATATCTTATATATGGCTAATCTGGCTTCTGGGGTTTAAAAGTTGCGTAGCACAAAGCCGGTTAGACGTTTACAATCAGATACCACCTTATTTGCATGTTCAGTAAAGGTAAGATCTGAGTATGTTACCCCGAGATCTGTGACTGTGTTCGTGTTTGAGACAAGGTCACCGTACATGTATAGACACATGCTAGGTTTCCAACGTCCGAAGTATGTTATCCCAGATTTAGCTGGATTGGACATTAACTGCCACTTTTCACTCCAATTACATAGACTATTTAGGTCTTCTTGGATTTTACTAACAATATTCATATCATTATAGTCGAAATCATAGACAACTTTGAGGTCGTCTGCAAAGAGGTATGGCTTGCCATACTTGATCATAGAAACAATATCATTTATGAATACAATGAATAGGGTAGGGCCAAGAACACTACCTTGTATCACGCCGCTGGTTATCGGTTTGGATGTTGATAAGTGATGGTTGACTTTAACTAACTGTTCTCTTCCTGTAAGAAAAGAAGTTATCCACTCAAGTAGCCTTCCACTTATTCCATAAGATAGGAGTTTCAATATGAGTCTCTTATGTGGGACCTTGTCAAAAGCTTTCCTAACGTCTAGAAATAATGTTGCTGCTGAACGACCTTTGTCTACACACTCAGTAATGTGGTCGAAATAATCTAATTGGCAAGCAATGCACGATCTTCTATTTAGGAAACCGTATTGGAAGGCGGATATTAAGTCATTCGAGAGCAAAAACTGAACAATTTGCTTCTTTATAATCTTTTCCATCACACGTGAAACTACGGGAGTAATGTTGATGGGGCGGTAATTATCTATGTCCGCTATAGGCCCGGTTTTGTGAATGGGTACAACGTAAGATTTCTTCCAGCTATTTGGATATGTTCCACTCCTTATCGAAGTTGAAAATATCTTGAGAAGAAGTAGATTCATGTCATTTCCACCCTTTTTTAAGAGGACAGAAGACATTCCATCTGGGCCGGGAGTATTAGTAAGCTTAAGAGTTGTGGTAGCTTTATCGATTTCTTGGGCGTTAAAGACTACATCGCTTAAACACTTTTCTGTTTTACGAGGGAAATCTATATCCTGGTCGTTTTCTAGAGTGTACAATTTGGCAAAGTGCGTGCTAAACACCTCACATATATCCTCATCACTTTCGTGAGTAATGCCACCTAGGTG
>OX235279.1:12791233-12812247 GCA_944472155.2 Trichobilharzia szidati
ACTGTGAAACTGATTAAATTCAAAATTCCTCAAGGTGATTTTATTCCAATATCATTAAGAAGAAGTATGCGGAAGCATTCATTAAGTTACTACAGACATGACGACTTATCGTCGTTAATAGCTATCAAAACAATCCTCATTAGAATCCATGAGTTAAAAAATCTAAGTCTTAGAAATAAAGAGACGCGGGCAATTCAGTCGCCACATAACACTGGAGAAATAGCCAAACTCTTCAAAAGTAGGTTAACTAACTCCAAATCAACATATCCAAAAATAATACACCTAGGTGGCATTACTCACGAAAGTGATGAGGATATATGTGAGGTGTTTAGCACGCACTTTGCTAAATTGTACACTCTAGAAAACGACCAGGATATAGATTTCCCTCGTAAAACAGAAAAGTGTTTAAGCGATGTAGTCTTTAACGCCCAAGAAATCGATAAAGCTACCACAACTCTTAAGCTTACTAATACTCCCGGCCCAGATGGAATGTCTTCTGTCCTCTTAAAAAAGGGTGGAAATGACATGAATCTACTTCTTCTCAAGATATTTTCAACTTCGATAAGGAGTGGAACATATCCAAATAGCTGGAAGAAATCTTACGTTGTACCCATTCACAAAACCGGGCCTATAGCGGACATAGATAATTACCGCCCCATCAACATTACTCCCGTAGTTTCACGTGTGATGGAAAAGATTATAAAGAAGCAAATTGTTCAGTTTTTGCTCTCGAATGACTTAATATCCGCCTTCCAATACGGTTTCCTAAATAGAAGATCGTGCATTGCTTGCCAATTAGATTATTTCGACCACATTACTGAGTGTGTAGACAAAGGTCGTTCAGCAGCAACATTATTTCTAGACGTTAGGAAAGCTTTTGACAAGGTCCCACATAAGAGACTCATATTGAAACTCCTATCTTATGGAATAAGTGGAAGGCTACTTGAGTGGATAACTTCTTTTCTTACAGGAAGAGAACAGTTAGTTAAAGTCAACCATCACTTATCAACATCCAAACCGATAACCAGCGGCGTGATACAAGGTAGTGTTCTTGGCCCTACCCTATTCATTGTATTCATAAATGATATTGTTTCTATGATCAAGTATGGCAAGCCATACCTCTTTGCAGACGACCTCAAAGTTGTCTATGATTTCGACTATAATGATATGAATATTGTTAGTAAAATCCAAGAAGACCTAAATAGTCTATGTAATTGGAGTGAAAAGTGGCAGTTAATGTCCAATCCAGCTAAATCTGGGATAACATACTTCGGACGTTGGAAACCTAGCATGTGTCTATACATGCACGGTGACCTTGTCTCAAACACGAACACAGTCACAGATCTCGGGGTAACATACTCAGATCTTACCTTTACTGAACATGCAAATAAGGTGGTATCTGATTGTAAACGTCTAACCGGCTTTGTGCTACGCAACTTTTAAACCCCAGAAGCCAGATTAGCCATATATAAGATATGCATTCGCCCCAAACTTGAATACTGTGCCCACTTATACAGTAGCTTTAAATCAGCAGACAGAAAAAAAGTTGAAAGTGTCCAAAGATCCCTGACGAAACGCATATTAGGTTATGATCAGCAAATAGAATACCTTGACAGATGTATTCGACTGGACTTAGAACCCTTATGGTTAAGGAGGGTGAAGTGCAATTTATTTCTCTTATTCAAAGTTATAAGAAAGCACTGTAACAGTAACTCGTCTATAGCCTGGGCTAATCCTAAATCGTATGAACAACCATAACTGCCTTCTCAAGGTTAACACCCATAAGCTCACCACTAGAGCTAACTTTTTCACCATTAAATATTGCAAACTTTGGAACCAACTACCCTCTGAGATTAGATCCTGTGAAAGGCCTGACAGTTTCAAAAGGAGCCTAGAAAAACATATTAACATGTCCACCCTAACCGTCTAAAAGATGACAACTGCTGGTAGAGTGGTGAAACCATGACATTTCAATATTTAACTACGGACAGTACACTAGTTCCTAGACTAACCTAATAATACTTAGTAATTATGCATGTTCAATACTTGAAATTAGATTATCATTAAAATACTTAAAATGATTACTTACGCAGCAAATGTTCCCTTAGTTTATCACTCTTATTTCCCTTATAACATTCAGTTTTTGAGCCTAATGTATTCTTTGATAATACGAATTATAACACTGATTACACTCTTATTATACATAGATTGATTTACTTTACGGCTATCTGTAAGACTCACTAACTTTCTGTAGTATTGTTAACCAAATGCTGAAATTTTGTTGGTTCTGCTAATATCTTTTTATAATATATGTAGACAGGTTACTTTGCAATGTCAAATGTTTACTATATATAAAACTGTCATGATAATTTAGTACACTTGGTCCTGCCAACCGACCTTACCTTCAGTTCATACTACCTATATTGAACCCTAACTATATTGTTCTGCTGAATCTTGCTCCACTATTCACAAAACCTATTCTTGTTATTCTTCAAGGTTTTTGACTTCTTATAAAGTAATCTGTTCATTAGGACGCATGCATACATATATAATATGTTCATAAAGATGTACGCGGGGACCTATTGGAAGCACTCATTAAGAAAGCTAGGGAGATGGAATATGGGGTACGAACATGTCTGGTACCAAGCAATATATTTGCGGTAACCATAATAATCATAGTCTCAGAGCCTAACATCAAAAAAGGTGGGAGGGTGGAGTTAGCTGATCAGTAGATATGGTGGGGGTCACTAAGGTGAATCGCCCCATTCTGCAGGAACAGCATTAAAAAATTTGAAGGCTCGAGATATTTCTGATTTTTATGAGGGCTTAAAGCTTTATCTTGAAAAAGATAACAATGAACGCCTTGACAGATCATGCTTCTACCTTTAAATATATACCATTCACCCAGCCTATTGTTGAGATGCGACCACGTGGGATGTGCTCAGATTTATGGGGCATCTTATAAATTAACTTGCTGTCTATCGTCAGATCTTCTCATACCACTCCACAATGTCTTATCTCATTTCTTTTCTGACAACGTCTTTACTTGATCCTCATTTTACTCCATTAAACTTAACATCTTATAGCTCTTCATTACTTATTATACTCCTACTCTCTGAAGGGTACGGTTGTGCACTAAATGCACAAAAAGGTATAAAATAAAAACAACTGGCATGAGGATAATTGTATTAAAACCAAAAGTGGATATCATGATAGTTTGTGATATATCTGTAGCATTATACATTGCAAATGAATGTTGTTACCCTAGGGTGTTTCCTTTATTAATGCATTTATTAATGATACTTGCACTTACCTATTTCATTACAATTTAATGATTCACCTCAGCACTTTAATTTTTCTAAAACAGATTCCAATCCTTTGTAAAAGGTGTACTTACCTCAATATCGGTTGGTTATCGTATGCCTACAACCACGGGATGAAAACGGAACGAAGTCGATTTTCCCGCTCAACCTGGAGGACAACTGTACAATTCAATAACTATGCGGCCTAATTCAGAAAATGAGTGTATTATATGTATCGAATATTTAACAGTTGAAATACGATTAACTTGTAGACAATCTACGATTTGATATTATATCATACTTGATCGTGCCTGTAAAAATGGCATGCATTTTCATGTAAATTTGTAAATTTATATGAAATACATTATTATTATTATTATTAACAATAACGTTATTATACACAAAGTCTAAGAATAAATATCATAACAATTAATCACAGTAATACCTCTGATAGTATTTCTCCGTCTTCTAACGGACAGCGTACGATGGAGCGATGACTGCAGTATCGGTGACTCCCGTCAAAATATGGAGTTGGTTTTAAGTAAACAAACATGAATCGATCGTTCATTCTTCAACTACATTGACATATGTAATACTGACTTCAAATGTGTACAGTTGTATTAGTCAGTATTTTTCAATCAGATAAAATGATCATTGCTTCTTCCTGTAAACATTTAGTCTATGTCGTAAAGCTAGTAAAAAACCCATTTGTATGTAATTCCTAGATATTTTTGTGGGTTTCCCTAAAACAGATGCGTGTAGAAGAGCTTTGAGGCCAACAGCAAAGGCAGACAATAAAGAAAGTGGAAATAATTAATAAAATGAAGTAGCCCACATCATCATGTCTTTGTCTAATCCTTTGAACTGCAAAATCACATAACTACAAGTCTTTATAATGTGTGTCTTTGAGTAACTTGGCTTTTCTTGACGAAGCAGTAAGTAATTAAACTATTTGTAGGCTGGCCGTAAATTGCGGCCCGCTAAGAACATCATTTTTTTCTTTTAATGTTAAAACCGCTTCACTTCGAAAAGTTGAACTTTAAGCTTCATTAACTACCAATGGGCGAACTACTTTCAACGAACCAATGACATGAAAGGTAGATTTTTGATTATAGAAAACTTATATTTACTTAAAATGCATGGAAACTGCATAACACTGCTACATAGGTATCTCTCTATAACATGTGACAGAAAAATGTCTGAGTTAAGCATAGGAGTACCAATAGAAAAGCTACACCACATTCTGTTCATATATCCATCCAAATGACTATAAATGACATACCTTTGAGATCCATCTTTAGCCCTAATATCATTTTTCAGTCTTCTCCAGAATCCTTCTGTAGAATTCGTGTGTTTCCCTGTAGTGGAAGCCACGAAATCACTAGAATGATTTACTCTGTGATTAATATACCCAAGGGATGACAAGGAGTTATATCCTTTCCATCCATCGGTATGTACTGTAGATTCCTGTTTCAAGCGTCGAGTGACAATAGGCACTAGGATAGTAGACTTTCTATCTGCTATTCTCCCCAAGAATCGTTTTTGTAGGTAGGTGTCAAATAAACCGATCACCCAAATATTGTTGGCTCGTTCAAGACCAGTAAGACAGTTTCGTCCACGTGTACGACGACACCATCTTCTCCTGAGAACGAAGTAATTCACTCCATTTCCTATGATGCGATGTCTCTGCAGTGCTTGTACTAATGAACTGTTGACATGAGGCTGTTTTCAGTTTCGGCAACTGAGCCACTCACGGGCTGTTTTGAAACCCAGTAATTACAAATATACAGAATCTGAGTTAGGGAGAGATGTGAACTAGCGAAAAATGTTCCTACGAAATATTAAAATGATCAGCTTGCCTTCTCTAACACTCACTCGTCTCAAAACAAATTGCACAATGATGGACATATCCATCAATCAACCTACTGAAGCTTTTTAAAATAACGACATCACCACATGAACAACTCCTCTTTTGGAGGCTGACGGTATCGACGTTCGCGAATTGTACGGAGTATAATAACGCAAGATCTTATACCAACAACTTCTAAAGTATTCGTTTCTCGTGTACCAAATACAAAGCAAAGTACGAGATATATTTCGGGACCAAGTCGTGAACCATGTTGAGTGCTTAGCTGGCTAATGATCGTGCACGCACGTGACACGACGGAGTACCAAATGGCAAGGATGCTTGACCGGGAGCCTTCAGTCAAACAAGACGACTTAAACAGTGAGGGTCAGCATCCGATGTTCAGTGATGATTGCTGTGGTCGATAATCTTGGGAAATTATTTACCGCTACACTCTCTTTCCTAAGCAACCCCATATCCAGACAATACTTCAAAACTTTATCCTCATCGAACTACAAGCATTACTTCGATAGAGCAGTTATATGACATGAACCAAGCGGAAATCAAGTTTTTACTCACGTGCATGAGCCTCACTGGGCCATTCGAGGTCATTCGCTGATTGGCAGCTAGTTGTGATTAAAGATAAAATTCGCCAGTTACTTCAATAAATGTAGTGATTAGGCATCCACCAATTAGATAACAAGCAAAGCAGGAGACACAAATGTAATGAAAACGAAAGACGAGCTGTGTAAGGGAACGTTTAATTCACGAAATCGAATTTTAAAGAGTGCGGGAGTCCAGTCTTAGAGTATAACGGATTTACTGGTTGTAGCGGTAAATAATTCCCCAAAATTATTAACCACAGCAATCATCACTCAACATTGGATGCTGACCATCACTGTTTAAGTTGACTTGTTTAGCTGAAGGCTTACGGTCAAGCATCCCCGCCATTTGGTGCTCCGTCGTGTCACGTGCGTGCACGATTACTAGCTAGCTAAGCATTCACCTCTACCCGCGATTTTGTCCCGAAATATAATACGTACTTTGGACGACAAAATCTGGTCTTTTGCTTTACCATTTGGTACTCGAAGAACGAACACTATAGAAGTTGTTGGTATAAGATCTTGCGTTAGTATAATCCGTACAACTCGCGAACGTCGATACCGCCAACCAATAAACTGGTGAGCCCGACGAACATCGATACCCGCAGCCACCATTAAACTGGTGAGCCCAACCACGAACTACATCTTCAATTCACACGCAGATAAACCCGGTGAGTTCGTTCCTTTCTGTGTTTGTTCTTGTACTAAATTGTTATCGCCATACTGTTCGTCATGAGCGATCCTAGCCCCAAGATTATTCAGATTCGCTCAACCGCCAAAACAATCCAGCTAGTACCATATTGGCCAGATAATGCTGAAACGTGGTTTCAGATTGCTGAGTCTGATTTTTGTGAACATGGCATAACTGATCAACGTTCACAGTTCCTTGCAGTTATTCACGCCCTACCGCGGGAATTCAGCAAGTGCGTAACTCTGCAGATGTCGGTAAGTAACTCGTACGAGTTGCTCAAAGCATCCATCCTCAAGAGAAACGTTCTCACAGATCGACAACGTCTGGATGAGTTATTTCGTAACATCGAGCTAGGAGATCAGTCAGCCGTGAACATGCTGGCAAGAATGAAAGAGATCATTGGCCAAAGTCAGTTCGACGAAGGACTGTTCAGAGAACTATTTTTATCTAAACTGCCACAGTCAGTTCAGACTGTACTTGTGACACTTCAAAGTGTTCTCATAGATGACTTAGCTGTCTCTGCAGATAGAATTCTAGAGATAACGAAACGGCCAGTTACCGAAGTATACTCAGTTACCGAACAGGCTTCGAAGAAGGATTCTGCAATGATAGAGTTAATCAACTCCGTCCAGCAGATGCTTAGGTCAAACAAGCCCAGCAATTCCTCCTGCCGTCGTTCTAAATCCCCTCAACGGCTGAACGCACGTGGACGATCTAAGTGCAACACACGTTCTCTCAGAAATCCTGACTGGTGTTGGTATCACAACACCTATGGCAAGGAAGCGAAATGTTGTCGAAAACCTAGTGATTTCGACAAAGCCTCCAAGTCTGTGGGAAACTATCCCGTCGGCACTCGTCAGCGGCAACCGTCGCCGGTGGCACTAGCCGCTTACTTTACATCCATGATGTAATGAGCCAGACTAGATATGTAGTCGACACAGGCGCCGAAGTCAGCGTCCTTCCTGCTACAGCAGCAGATCGACAGAAGGATCCTAACTTCAACCTACAGGCTGCAAATGGAAAACCAATTGCAACCTATGGTCGGAAATACGTCTATCTGAACGTAGGTTTACGCGAACCCATTCAGTGGATTTTCCTAATCGCTGACGTCACAATGCCCATCATTGGCATGGACCTACTTAATCATCATGATTTGCTCGTAGACGTCCGCCGTAAACGACTAATTGATAACACTACTAGTTTGTCTATCAAAGGCATAACTTACGTAGGCCCAAGCTTGTCAATAGTCAAGATGAAAGCAATCCTCGATCCAACTTTTCAACCGATTGTTGACAAATATCCGGAAGTCAATTGCATATCTAACGATCTCCCGTGCATAACCAGCAATGTTATGCACCACATCATAACCTCAGGACAGCCCGTGACATCTAAAGCACGACGACTGGCCCCTGACAAACTGGGAATTGCCAGAAAGGAATTCGATCATATGCTCACCCTTGGCATCATTCGGCCATCGAATAGTCCATGAGCATCCCCATTGCATATGGTACCGAATAAGGATAGTAACGATTGGCGACCCACCGGTGATTACCGGCGAGTGAACGCCAAAACAACCCCTGATTGCTACCCTTTGCCTCACATACACGACTTGACGGCAACGTTATCTGGAGCACCTATGTTCTCCAAAATCGACTTGGTTAAAGCATATAACCAAATCCCGATGGCAACGGAAGATATTCCGAAAACGGCTATCATCACGCCTTTCGGACTTTTCGAATTTCTACGTATGCCATTCGGCCTCCGGAATTCGGCCCAAACATTCCAACGCTTCATCGATGAAGTATTTCGCGGTCTCGACTTTGTATACGCACACTTAGACGACTGCCTCATTGCCAGTCCAGATAAGGAAACTCACCTCAGACACTTGGACTTGGCATTTGAAAGGTGACGCCAACATGGTGTTACCGTCAATATACAGAAGTGTCAAATAGGCGTTGACTCACTCGATTTTCTGGGTCACACTATTGACTGTCAGGGCATACGCCCACTGGCTACTTCGGCCGATCACTCTAAGAAAACGCGTTCTGGACGTCACGTTAGATTCCCAGAATACCTTCACACCTATTTCACATAACTGAGTGACACATCAATTTTTTTATGTTGCATCACTTGACACAAGTAAACGATATTTTTCCTTTAGTCGTACATTAAACATGCACTTGGAAAAAAATTAAATTAGATGTATATTTTTTTCCCGATGTTTTGAACTTTACATTATTTTACTGTATAGTAGATGCACGTCATTTTTTTGTAAAAAAACGCTTATTTGGTACATTTTCCTTCGACAAGGTTCTCAGCATTCTTGTTTTCTTTTCCAGGTGCAACGGGCACTGGACAGGAAACAAACGAAGCACCGGATCCAACGAACAAACATCGAGGAAGCTTTGTACAGACACCCTATTAGCATAGGCAGACAGACCAGCAGGCCCTCCAGCAAGCCGCTCGGAAGATTTTTTCACCCTCAGGGAACCATCGAGATTTTTTACCTCCGGTTGGTCATGTCTTAGGGTCCTCACAAACCCACTAGGGGGGAGTGAGCTGTAGCGGTAAATAATTCCCCAAAATTATTAACCACAGCAATCATCACTCAACATTGGATGCTGACCATCACTGTTTAAGTTGACTTGTTTAGCTGAAGGCTTACGGTCAAGCATCCCCGCCATTTGGTGCTCCGTCGTGTCACGTGCGTGCACGATTACTAGCTAGCTAAGCATTCACCTCTACCCGCGATTTTGTCCCGAAATATAATACGTACTTTGGACGACAAAATCTGGTCTTTTGCTTTACCATTTGGTACTCGAAGAACGAACACTATAGAAGTTGTTGGTATAAGATCTTGCGTTAGTATAATCCGTACAACTCGCGAACGTCGATACCGTCAATCACTAAATGGTCTCCGGTTATGTTCAGGTTCTGCAATTCTTGCATCTCCTGGTCCAGATAGTTGACACCGGAGTATCTTCCTGTAAGTAAACATAAGAAAACATTGATTGGCCTTATGGTATGGGTTTTTATTACAATCAAATGATTTACGACCGTACACGGGTTGTCCGCCGATTTTCTACCAGGAAGAGCACTCATCATGGATAGAGAAGCTCACGGAGAAGTGAATTAAAATGGAGAACTCTTCGCTGACTTCTGCGCCTTCAATGAACTAGTGATTGATAGCAGCGTATAGAAACACAAGGATATCCACAAGGCTTCATGGGTGTCACCAAACGGGTGAACCAAAAACCAAATTGACCACATCTCAATGCTGCTCAAGGAAGTGGAGACGCAGCTCACTGGACACAAAAGAAAGAAGAGGAGCAAACGTCGCCTCAGACCACTATCTCGTACAAGGAACACTCCAAATCAAATTAAAAGACTTAAAAGAAACAGGAGCTACAGATAGACCACAAACCAAGTTCAATGCTCAAAAACTGAAGGATCAGGCCACAAACGACATCCTCACTGCAAACCTAAGGAAAAAGGCGGAGACACAAATCTACAATAGCGAAGAGACCAGCGTTGAAAAACACTGGAACAGCCTGAAAGCGGTGTGGAGTCAAACCTGCATGGGAGTTATAGGCAGAAAGAAGAGGCAGGACAAACAGTGGCTCACTACGGATACACGGAGACTAATAGAAGAGAGAAGGATGTTGAAACAAAAGATTATCCAGTGTATCAACGAGCAATGAAAACACGAGTTGAATGCAAGCTACAATACACTGAAAATGAGTGTCAGAGAAGACAAAAGAAAATATTATGAAGCTATGGCAAGTGAAGCAGAGCAAGCTGCAGTGAAGGCAAAGTAAACCTCGCAACACTCTACCAAATAACTAGGTCCCTGTCGGCGAAACGTTCAACACAAATCAAGCCAGTGAAGGACGACAATGGAAAGTCAATCACCGAAGAGGTGGAGCAGAGGAAACAGTGGGCTGAACACTTCAAAAGACTTCTAAATCGACCGCCACCTACAACTCGCCCAATTACGCCAACAGCGAAAGCAGAACTATCAGTGGACATCAACCCTCCGACGAGAACAGAAAATCCTGAAGGCAATCGAGATGCTAAAAGCTGGAAAAGCAGCAGGGCCAGACGGAATCCCACCAGATGCAATGCAAATGGTCACAGGCACATCAGCGGACTTGATGACACCACTACTGGAGAAGGTGTAAAAAGGGCAAGATATCTGTGGATTGGAGGGAAGGCCACTTATTCAAACTGTCAAAGAAAAGAGACTTGAGTGAATGCAGGAACTGGCGCGGAATTATGCTCCTGTCCCAAGCAAAATACTAAACCGCATCATCCTGGAGAGAATCAAACACGCCTCCCTGGATGAAAAGCTCCGACCGGAAAAGAGTGGATTCAGGGGGAACAAGTCATGCATTGATCAAAGCGCAACACTACATATCATTTATTTTTATTTTGGTTACAGCTTGATGCCACACCGTATTTTCAGTACAAGTATGGCATTTTCAGCATGGATATCGGTAGCCCAAATTTTGCAGGCCGACCATAGATATCGGATGTGCACCAGCAGGGGCTCGAACCTCGGACCATGTACATGGTCGGCGAGAGTCCTAACCACTGTGCCACCGACACCATTGAACAGAGCTTGGAATTGCAGTCAGCTCCCTATCTCAACAACATCGACTTTGAAAAGGCCTTCGACAACGCAGTGTCGATTGAGAGGTGATTTAGCAAATACTTCACTACTACGGGGTGCCACCAACAATTACACATGTCATCCAACAGTTGTCCGACAATGCTGCATGCCAAGAATTCCACAGCGGGAAACTCACGGGATCCTTTGAAGTGAAGACGGGGGTGAGAAAAGGCTACCTCCCTACTATCGCCAATGATTTTCCTCATTGCAGTAGATTGGATAATGCGACAGACAGCGGGCCAGTCAGCGAGGAAACAGGCATAAAATGGACCCACACAAAAACAAATTGGAAGATCTGGACTTCGCCGATGTGGTGTATACGTCTGATTTCCCACAAAATGCTGGAAGAGATATGCAAGCGAAAAGCAGCAACAAGTTGGCAGAAGAAGCATCAAAGATAGGACTCCAAGTAAACATAGAGAAAACAGAGGTAGGTGATGAAGATTCCTGGGCAACACCAACAAGAATAACAACAGCAACAACAACAGACAACAATCAGCCAACATAAATGGGAGGAACCTGAAAGAAACAACCTCCTTTACCTACCGACCTGAGAAGCATCCTTTCAACTACAGCTGGCTGGAACTGACGAGGATATCAAAGCAAGGATCGGGAAAGAAAGGCAAGCTTTCACTACTCTCAAGTCTGTGTGGAGGTCAACAGTACTCAGAACTACTCAGCATGAAAATGAAAATAAGATCCAATATGAAGTCAGTTAGTGCTACTCATTATAAGGATCAGAGACTTGCACTGCGCGTCATAAAGAGCACCTCAAACAAACTACAGACCTTCATCAACAGCTGTCTTCGCTCAATACCACTGAAGATCAGATGGCCGGCTAGAAAAGATTAGCAACAGGGTGGGATCTCTGGCAATGAGCGAACCAACACAGCAAGAACCGATTGTGCAACAAATAAGCAGGAAGAAATGGAGATGGATTGTCTGGCCGTACTGTGAGGAAACCATCAAGTGAGTGACATCACTAGACAAGCCATTGTTCGAGTGGAACTCGAAGGGGAAGTGGCGAGTTGGTCTAGCGTGAGGGTGACTTGGAGGAGATCATATGAAGAGGAGATGAAAACACGTGGGCAGGCACTGAGTTACGTGAAAACGTTGGCTGAGAAATGAAAACAATGGGGACGTCCGGCTCAAGCCGTATCAACTAAAGGAAACAATAATGTAATAATAATAACAATACAAGATTCACTCGCACAGCTTTGAGGAAGATTTTTAGTCGAGAAGGAATTCCAGATGTCTTAGTTACTGACAATGGTACTCATTTCACTGAGAAGAACTCCAGTGATTGGCTTAAACATATAGGTTGTAGTCATCTGTACACAGCACTACGTCATCCTCAGTCTAACAGGTTGGCAGAAAATTTTGTACCGATATTAAATAATGCTATAGCGTCAATGAGTCCTAAGAATTTTGACGAGCTAGAGAAATATGTAGATTTGAAGCTTTTTGTGAGTTGCGATATAGTAGATTGTGCCCGTTTTTCAGTGACTGAATTGACGTATTCAGTAAACCTCTCAGTTTCACTAGGTAGCAGATGGTGGAGGGCTGGAGACCTATGTGAAATGTTGCGTTGTAGCGAAAGTGAAAATAACTTTTTTCAATGACTGTATCACCAATCGCGAATATCCAAAGTGGTTTTGGAAAGCTCTGAGAAGAAGTCACATATATCCCAACACTAAATCTTTCCGACGACATGCATTAAATCTTTTCGACTCTATTAAATCACGTACTCCAGAACTACAACGCAACATTTCACAAAGGTCTCCAGCCCTCCACTATCTGCTACCTAGTGAAACTGAGAGGTTTACTGAATACATCAAATATGTAGATAACTTCCTACTTCAATAGCATACAAGTACTCATGAAAGTCCTTCTAAGCTATTCAAATCTCGAATTCTCCCAACGCATGTAATGTCGACGTCTTCTGGTGTACATTATTATATTAGAGGGAATAAATTCCAGCTCATTTTATTAATGCTATTGGGCTAGATGCGTACAGCGTAGTGAAACCTCTGTCATTTCCAGATAAACCAATTTCTCTGTCTTATGATAAACTCCGTGAACTTCTAACAAATCACTTCCACATAACAACTTTCGAAACACGAGAGAGGGCTCCCCAAGCTTACAATAATGCTGAATTATATCTCAGTAATTCTGAAATAATTCTAGCATCCTATAGTGAGTAAATTCTGAATCTGTTCTCGAATGGTTTGTTTAATGGCACAGACTAGAACTCAGTGCTGGTTTTCAGCATGACTAGAACTAATTCAGCACTGTGTTCTTTTTCTCGGCATTTTTAGGAGTAGATCAGAACCTACTGGGCTTGCTTGTCAGCTTTGTTCCAGCCCTTACAGGACATATTAAGCACTGACTAGCATTAATTCAGAACGGAAAGACTTAATTCAGCACATAGTGGCAATTTTTTCAGCTTAATTCTAGCCTTCTCAGCACATACATATTCAGCACTGACTAGCATTAATTCAGAACGAAAAGACTGCTAATTATTATCATCACCTTTGTCCTACGCCGGCGCAATTCATTTAGTTTACAGTTTTTATAATTGAGAGACTTTTGTATTTAATCAACTGTAGTACATTTTCACTGCAAATCCGTCAAGTGAGATTCACTGGTAGCATCCTGTAAATAAGCAAAATAAAATATTATTTATGAAAAATTGTGCTCAGCAAATAACAAGGATTTACATTTAGAAAAAGTTACTTACATAACTGGCACTGTTATATCACCTGGTATCTTTAACATTTGCCTAAAAATGAAAAAATGTTGTGATTAATACATGTTCAATGAAAGTTGACATAAAAAAGTAGGCAGGCGTTTCGCAATATTACCTGAATTCCTTCCATCAGCATACGACTTTGGGCTTAGTCAAAAACATATGAAATGTAAATTTTCGAAGCTTATTTGCAAACTACACTTGACGAAGCGTCTCGTGCATTAACATCCACTTTCAGACGAAAACGTGACCTACAACAACTAGCTAGCTCACATGGTCCCACTATCATTGACGGCATAGAGGTTGAAACTACATCTAATGTCAAGTACCTTGGACTGAGTATTTCCTCCGATCTTTCCTGGTCCTCTCACATCTTGCTAGTTACTAGAAAGATGTTTAAATGTCCAAGAGACTGGAGAGATGCCATCATTAGTCCGGTCTTCAAAACCGGATCTAGGAACTTAGTTCAGAACTATCGTCCTGTTAGTTTGCCCAGTATTGTTGTTGAACTACTAGAAAGAATAATTCGTGATGCTATCATTCAGTTCATTGAAGGGAACAAACTTTTCGCTGTGGAACAGCATGGTTTTAGAGCAGGTCATTCTTGCTTGACCAACCTTCTTTTGGCCAGAGAAAGTTGGGCAAGCTCAGCTGATGCTAATATACCGGTGGATGCCATATTCATCGACCTTAGCAAGGCGTTTGACAGGGTTTCTCACTCAGGTCTTCTAGTAAAGTTAGGTAGTCTGGGAATCAATAAAGTGGTTGCCGACTGGATTCAAGACTTTCTAAAGGACAGAAGACAAAGAGTACGAGTTAACAGGGTTTTATCAACATGGGAATCGGTTAAGAGTGGCGTTCCTCAGGGTACAATTCTAGGCCCACTTCTTTTCTTGATTTATGTTAATGAGATTCCATCGGTAGTTAAGTCATCCTGCTTACTGTTTGCTGATGACATCAAGATATGGAGGGCTTTACACGATGACAGTGATCAACTTGCTTTGCAGGAAGATTTAAACTTGTTAAGTGATTGGTGTAAGCACTGGGCCTTGGAGATTAACTTAAGCAAGAGTGTAGTTATGCATGTATCTCATAGTCACGTGCACAATTACCCAATGAATGGCATTACTCTCCCAGTGGTCACTGAGTACAAGGACTTGGGAGTGGTTGTGCAGCATGACTTGAAAACAGCAACAAACTGTAGAGCTGCAACCACTAAGGGTTTTCGAATATTATGGGCCATACGCAAGGCTTTTGCGAATTTTGACGCTGAAATATTTCGTATATTATATCCGACTTATATCAGACCTCATTTGGAATATGGGATCCAGTCAGCGAGCCCGTGTTTCAAATACGAAATAGACTTATTAGAAAGGGTGCAAAGAGTAGGAACTAAGCTAATCAAGGGTTTCTCAATCCTCTCATATGAGGAGAGGTTAAGTCGACTGGGTTTATTTCCACTGTCATACAGACGACTTAGGGGTGACCTAATACTAGCATACCGTATCCTAAGAAATGATTTTGGAGCTAATTTATCTAATTTATTTCTTCCTTCTAGCACCAACCAATTGCGAGGACATCACCTCTAGGTTCAAAAACCACGGTCGAATCGTCTGCGTCTGGAGATCCGTTTTTCGCATCGAATTGTGAACCATTGGAACTCCCTACCGGAACACGTCGTATCAGCGCCATCCGTTGATTCATTCAAGGCGAGATTGGACCTCCTGTGTGTAACAAATCGAAAGGATTAACACAGGCATATAGCCTACTATCCTAAATAAATCGTAAACTGTAAACTGTAAACTACAGCAAAGTTGCACTACGCTAGAAAGCGAAGACATTCTCTACAAGCTACATGGCTCAAAATACTTTTCCAAAATAGATCTAAAAGATGCTTATTTGCAAATTCCTCTTGACGAAGCGTCTCGTGCATTAACAACCATTAATACTCCATTTGGATTGTTCAAGTATAAGTTCTTACCTTTTGGTTTAAAGGTTTCACCTGCAATATTTCAAAAAGTAATAAATCAGATGATAGATGGATTAGATGGTGTTGAGTCTTACCAAGACGACATTATAGTTCATGGTCCGACCATCGAATTGCATAATGAACGTCTTTTAAAACTGTTCAGGCGTTTCTGTGAGAAAAATGTTCTTGTTAATCCATCTAAATTGCTACTACCTCACCTTTTTTAAAAGTTATGGAAAGACTTATTTTACTTAATCTTGAACCCTCCTTAAAGCCTTCTAATGACCCCAACCAGTTTGCTTATAAACATAGTAGGTGTACCTTAGATGCCGCTGTTGTTCTATATCATAATATAGTCTCTAGTTTAGATAGAGGAGCCAAATATGTTCGGTGTGCCTTCCTTGATTACACATCTGCATTTGACTCTGTTCCTAGGTCTCTCTTGCTAAGTAAGCTTGCTGCAACACAGAGTGAGATCTGGACAAATAAGTGGTTGCATTCCTATTTTTCTGATAGGAAGCAGTACACCGTCTACAATGGAAAGTCCTCCACTACCTCACTTACTTTATCTGGTGTTCCTCAAGGTGCTGTTCTTTCTCCTTTTCTGTTTTCTTTTTTCTTACATGACTTGCCCCATTGTGATGTAGCCACTTTTGTCAAGTATGCTGATGACCTCTCTGTCTCCATGCCTGTCAACTCTCAGTCAGACTGTTCCAAATTAAATAACTTTCTCTCGGAAATTAGTCAGTGGTCCTCTTCAAACGGTCTTAAGCTGAATCCATCTAAATGTCAGGTAGTAAATTTCACTTTCAGACGAAAACGTGACCTACAACAACTAGCTAGCTCACATGGTCCCACTATCATTGACGGCATAGAGGTTGAAACTACATCTAATGTCAAGTACCTTGGACTGAGTATTTCCTCCGATCTTTCCTGGTCCTCTCACATCTTGCTAGTTACTAGAAAGATGTTTAAATGTCCAAGAGACTGGAGAGATGCCATCATTAGTCCGGTCTTCAAAACCGGATCTAGGAACTTAGTTCAGAACTATCGTCCTGTTAGTTTGCCCAGTATTGTTGTTGAACTACTAGAAAGAATAATTCGTGATGCTATCATTCAGTTCATTGAAGGGAACAAACTTTTCGCTGTGGAACAGCATGGTTTTAGAGCAGGTCATTCTTGCTTGACCAACCTTCTTTTGGCCAGAGAAAGTTGGGCAAGCTCAGCTGATGCTAATATACCGGTGGATGCCATATTCATCGACCTTAGCAAGGCGTTTGACAGGGTTTCTCACTCAGGTCTTCTAGTAAAGTTAGGTAGTCTGGGAATCAATAAAGTGGTTGCCGACTGGATTCAAGACTTTCTAAAGGACAGAAGACAAAGAGTACGAGTTAACAGGGTTTTATCAACATGGGAATCGGTTAAGAGTGGCGTTCCTCAGGGTACAATTCTAGGCCCACTTCTTTTCTTGATTTATGTTAATGAGATTCCATCGGTAGTTAAGTCATCCTGCTTACTGTTTGCTGATGACATCAAGATATGGAGGGCTTTACACGATGACAGTGATCAACTTGCTTTGCAGGAAGATTTAAACTTGTTAAGTGATTGGTGTAAGCACTGGGCCTTGGAGATTAACTTAAGCAAGAGTGTAGTTATGCATGTATCTCATAGTCACGTGCACAATTACCCAATGAATGGCATTACTCTCCCAGTGGTCACTGAGTACAAGGACTTGGGAGTGGTTGTGCAGCATGACTTGAAAACAGCAACAAACTGTAGAGCTGCAACCACTAAGGGTTTTCGAATATTATGGGCCATACGCAAGGCTTTTGCGAATTTTGACGCTGAAATATTTCGTATATTATATCCGACTTATATCAGACCTCATTTGGAATATGGGATCCAGTCAGCGAGCCCGTGTTTCAAATACGAAATAGACTTATTAGAAAGGGTGCAAAGAGTAGGAACTAAGCTAATCAAGGGTTTCTCAATCCTCTCATATGAGGAGAGGTTAAGTCGACTGGGTTTATTTCCACTGTCATACAGACGACTTAGGGGTGACCTAATACTAGCATACCGTATCCTAAGAAATGATTTTGGAGCTAATTTATCTAATTTATTTCTTCCTTCTAGCACCAACCAATTGCGAGGACATCACCTCTAGGTTCAAAAACCACGGTCGAATCGTCTGCGTCTGGAGATCCGTTTTTCGCATCGAATTGTGAACCATTGGAACTCCCTACCGGAACACGTCGTATCAGCGCCATCCGTTGATTCATTCAAGGCGAGATTGGACCTCCTGTGTGTAACAAATCGAAAGGATTAACACAGGCATATAGCCTACTATCCTAAATAAATCGTAAACTGTAAACTGTAAACTACAGCAAAGTTGCACTACGCTAGAAAGCGAAGACATTCTCTACAAGCTACATGGCTCAAAATACTTTTCCAAAATAGATCTAAAAGATGCTTATTTGCAAATTCCTCTTGACGAAGCGTCTCGTGCATTAACAACCATTAATACTCCATTTGGATTGTTCAAGTATAAGTTCTTACCTTTTGGTTTAAAGGTTTCACCTGCAATATTTCAAAAAGTAATAAATCAGATGATAGATGGATTAGATGGTGTTGAGTCTTACCAAGACGACATTATAGTTCATGGTCCGACCATCGAATTGCATAATGAACGTCTTTTAAAACTGTTCAGGCGTTTCTGTGAGAAAAATGTTCTTGTTAATCCATCTAAATTGCTACTACCTCACCTTTTTTAAAAGTTATGGAAAGACTTATTTTACTTAATCTTGAACCCTCCTTAAAGCCTTCTAATGACCCCAACCAGTTTGCTTATAAACATAGTAGGTGTACCTTAGATGCCGCTGTTGTTCTATATCATAATATAGTCTCTAGTTTAGATAGAGGAGCCAAATATGTTCGGTGTGCCTTCCTTGATTACACATCTGCATTTGACTCTGTTCCTAGGTCTCTCTTGCTAAGTAAGCTTGCTGCAACACAGAGTGAGATCTGGACAAATAAGTGGTTGCATTCCTATTTTTCTGATAGGAAGCAGTACACCGTCTACAATGGAAAGTCCTCCACTACCTCACTTACTTTATCTGGTGTTCCTCAAGGTGCTGTTCTTTCTCCTTTTCTGTTTTCTTTTTTCTTACATGACTTGCCCCATTGTGATGTAGCCACTTTTGTCAAGTATGCTGATGACCTCTCTGTCTCCATGCCTGTCAACTCTCAGTCAGACTGTTCCAAATTAAATAACTTTCTCTCGGAAATTAGTCAGTGGTCCTCTTCAAACGGTCTTAAGCTGAATCCATCTAAATGTCAGGTAGTAAATTTCACTTTCAGACGAAAACGTGACCTACAACAACTAGCTAGCTCACATGGTCCCACTATCATTGACGGCATAGAGGTTGAAACTACATCTAATGTCAAGTACCTTGGACTGAGTATTTCCTCCGATCTTTCCTGGTCCTCTCACATCTTGCTAGTTACTAGAAAGATGTTTAAATGTCCAAGAGACTGGAGAGATGCCATCATTAGTCCGGTCTTCAAAACCGGATCTAGGAACTTAGTTCAGAACTATCGTCCTGTTAGTTTGCCCAGTATTGTTGTTGAACTACTAGAAAGAATAATTCGTGATGCTATCATTCAGTTCATTGAAGGGAACAAACTTTTCGCTGTGGAACAGCATGGTTTTAGAGCAGGTCATTCTTGCTTGACCAACCTTCTTTTGGCCAGAGAAAGTTGGGCAAGCTCAGCTGATGCTAATATACCGGTGGATGCCATATTCATCGACCTTAGCAAGGCGTTTGACAGGGTTTCTCACTCAGGTCTTCTAGTAAAGTTAGGTAGTCTGGGAATCAATAAAGTGGTTGCCGACTGGATTCAAGACTTTCTAAAGGACAGAAGACAAAGAGTACGAGTTAACAGGGTTTTATCAACATGGGAATCGGTTAAGAGTGGCGTTCCTCAGGGTACAATTCTAGGCCCACTTCTTTTCTTGATTTATGTTAATGAGATTCCATCGGTAGTTAAGTCATCCTGCTTACTGTTTGCTGATGACATCAAGATATGGAGGGCTTTACACGATGACAGTGATCAACTTGCTTTGCAGGAAGATTTAAACTTGTTAAGTGATTGGTGTAAGCACTGGGCCTTGGAGATTAACTTAAGCAAGAGTGTAGTTATGCATGTATCTCATAGTCACGTGCACAATTACCCAATGAATGGCATTACTCTCCCAGTGGTCACTGAGTACAAGGACTTGGGAGTGGTTGTGCAGCATGACTTGAAAACAGCAACAAACTGTAGAGCTGCAACCACTAAGGGTTTTCGAATATTATGGGCCATACGCAAGGCTTTTGCGAATTTTGACGCTGAAATATTTCGTATATTATATCCGACTTATATCAGACCTCATTTGGAATATGGGATCCAGTCAGCGAGCCCGTGTTTCAAATACGAAATAGACTTATTAGAAAGGGTGCAAAGAGTAGGAACTAAGCTAATCAAGGGTTTCTCAATCCTCTCATATGAGGAGAGGTTAAGTCGACTGGGTTTATTTCCACTGTCATACAGACGACTTAGGGGTGACCTAATACTAGCATACCGTATCCTAAGAAATGATTTTGGAGCTAATTTATCTAATTTATTTCTTCCTTCTAGCACCAACCAATTGCGAGGACATCACCTCTAGGTTCAAAAACCACGGTCGAATCGTCTGCGTCTGGAGATCCGTTTTTCGCATCGAATTGTGAACCATTGGAACTCCCTACCGGAACACGTCGTATCAGCGCCATCCTTTGATTCATTCAAGGCGAGATTGGACCTCCTGTGTGTAACAAATCGAAAGGATTAACACAGGCATATAGCCTACTATCCTAAATAAATCGTAAACTGTAAACTGTAAACTACAGCAAAGTTGCACTACGCTAGAAAGCGAAGACATTCTCTACAAGCTACATGGCTCAAAATACTTTTCCAAAATAGATCTAAAAGATGCTTATTTGCAAATTCCTCTTGACGAAGCGTCTCGTGCATTAACAACCATTAATACTCCATTTGGATTGTTCAAGTATAAGTTCTTACCTTTTGGTTTAAAGGTTTCACCTGCAATATTTCAAAAAGTAATAAATCAGATGATAGATGGATTAGATGGTGTTGAGTCTTAT